>JAEPRC010000601.1:0-27511 GCA_016758945.1 Mucor plumbeus
ATATCCAAGAGTTCAGGCATTGTTGAGCATAAAAAAAAGTTTAATGAAGTAACACGTAGTTGATAAATAATGCCAATTGTACACAACAAGACGATATAATAACACGGAATTTGTATTTTAAAAGCTAGTAACAAAAACAAAAAAATTTAAAGAATTTTATTAGCAGCCCATAAAAACAGATTATATCAGTATAAACACAGTAAAAAATACTCGTACGATGTTATTCCTTTTAGTTATATTTTTTGTTTCTAATGTGTTTATTTATGAAATTTAGTAACATTTTTCATAATATAAAAGTATACACCCAGCAAAATCTAATGCAAATTTGGTGCCTCAACCATAAGCTACGTATAGCTAATTCATAAAATCGAAGTATAATCTTCGATGCCTTTTAACTCAACCTTTGAATTAAGTTGCTTGCCAATTTTTTATTTTTTTGTTTCACTTTTTCATGATATCAATTTTCAAATCGTATCAGTTTTGAATCACACCAATTTAATCTCCCTTTTTCCGCTTGTTTTGACATTCAAAAGTAAAATTTTGGTAATAATGCAGGTGATCATTGTACACTTTCATTCTGCAAATGTCAGAACTATTTGAAATTGAATTGTATGTCAATAAAATGTGAGATTTGTTGTAGTAAAATATAATATTTACCGAGATTTCTTTGAACAAAGTGTATTTTGTTAAGCTTTTTATCTTAAAAAATTTGTAGGAGTTGTTTCTGCTTATTTTTATACATTGTGAAACATAGATTCAATTATGAATTATAGAAGAAGGCATATATAAAGCCATTGTGGTGCTGTCCTTTCCAAGTTCAAATAGTGAAATAGACATAAAATATATAGGTAAAGAAAAAAAGATGTAATATAGATTTCGCACTTTCCTCTGTTTTTCATTATTTCACAAGCTTCGTGTCACTTATTCATGTTTATAATAAGAATATAAGGTTTTATGTTCATTTATGATGAGATTATGCTGATATCACTTTAATTTGCAGCATCACGTAAGCTTTTACTTTGCTTTACTTATAAATTACAATATGTACGTTTCTTTACAAATACATTCCCCAATTGCTTTTTTAAATATAAAATATAAAATAATGTTAAGTTTATTCATAAATCATTATTCTCAGCGCTAGTTCATAATATTTTTTGTTATTTATTTCACGTAATATTCTTGCGAATTATTGAAAAAAGAATCGGCAGAATTGAAACATAATTTGAAACAGACGTAATTCTGAGTGTTTGAAATATAAAAAAAGTATAAATAAAAGGACTTTTGATGTAATACTTTATACTTTTCTTTCGATATTTCAATTTTTACACATTTTACACATAGTAGAAAGTAAGTTTGCAGATTTAAAGTATATATTTTTTTTGTTACTTTTGTCGATATGCTCAAATATATTTTATTGTTAGTAGCAATATCGCTCTCTGTGTGACACGATATGTCTTTTTGAATTGCCCAAAGTAAATATAAAAGGTATACTTATACAGATATAGTTCAAATAAATAAACATTAACTAATTTTTTTTATTAGCTAGTGAATACAATGATTTGAGGGGAAAGCGTGTTCTAGATAAGGTAAATCATATACATAATCTTTATTTATAAAAGTTATGCATTAACACTTTCTTTATTTTAGAATCTAATGTAGTTTTGACGAAAAAATTAGCCAACTAAGAAGAGGTGAGTAGCGCTACTTGTATCATGTTATTTTGAGTGCAAATATTGGCTTTTCAAGGGCTTTTATAGCTATACCCTTATTGTTAATATAATATTATAACCAATTAATTTAATATGACCTATTTTTTTTTAAATAAAACAATCAATTTATATCCCATAAATATTCATATTTTGTGTTTTTATTATTCCGTTTTTGATTTTATAATGATGCTGCTAATGTAACAGTATAAACCTCAGCTATCTATTTTTATTAATAAACCCTCCTTTTTTACCGTTTTTACCCATAATATGTGATATCTGATTGATTCTGAATCTGATTTTAAGTATAAAAATGATACGATTTATTGACTGAAACAAAGAAATATCTGCTACCAATGTCTCATTTGTTTTGGATTTTGTCCCAACATCTGATTTTTAAAAGGCAATTACTAAATAAAGCAAAAGTGATCACTGAATTTCAAGCTTACTTCAAATAAGATGAGTTTAATTCACTTAATAATTCACATATAATTCACGTACGTTAATGAAATCATTCCTTATAATTCACATTGTGGAATTATTTTGGAATTATGAATTTTTGCCTAGTGTACTATATTTTCTAATTTAAACATCCCCTACATACCATTGTATTGCAAAAAAATAATAACTTCAACTAAATTTCTTTGAATTTTTATACATCTGTGGTGTGGCGGCAGTTGAAATCCAAAATTTTCTGATGATAAAAAAATTGGATAAAAACGATCCTAAATTTTTAAAATGCAAAATTGACAGCAAACATGCATAGTAACCTGACTAACTTTATTAAGTAATCTCAACATAAAATTCAATTTTGTATCTAATGGTATATTTATTGAAAGGGCGTACCACCAAAAATTTTGTAAAAAAAGCAAAAACATAAAAATCATTTTTTAGTGATTTTAGAAATACTTTCATAGTTAAGTTATAAACTTAGTGTTACAAAAAAATAAGGCAAAAAAATGCCTATTATTTGAGGCATTATTTGTCACTGTAGCTCTATTTTTCATAGAGTTATTAGCTTTCTTCGAAATAGTCAAATTTTGGACGAGGGTATATAAGGAGAAATTGATGTTTTTTTTCGAGATTAATTTTATAATAAAGTATAATAAAACTAAATAAAAGAAGCATTTTTGGCTAATAAAGTATATGTTTAAACCGTTGCTATCTCGAGTTATAGTCCATCAAAGTTGCGTTTTTGTATGCTTTTAATGAAAATAGCTTTATGAATAGTGTATGAGCTAGATTGGAATTTTTGCTAGAATTATTTTCCTTTCTTACATATCTGTTTTAAAATATTGCTCTTTGAGATTACTTCAAAATTGCAAGAGTTATCAACTAAAAAGTAGATTTTGTGGTAATTTTTTTTGGTATTTTAAGGTACAGCCGCATAAAACGGAGTTTGATAATTCAGGTCCCATAATTCGAGCCTGATATGTAGTAAATTTGTTCTTTGAAGGGGTTTTCTGGTGCAATCTTTAGGGCAACATTGTAAAAAGTATTCTAACATACACACTCTGACCTCATGTATGCTCTCAGAGCAAATGGATGTGCTCAAACGAGACGGACAATAGGCTCATAAGGTCATCGATGCGCTCATATAACCATTAAAGACGAGCCGAGCTTTAGACGAGCTTGGCCAAAACTCGTGAGACAAGTCGAGACATGTGCTACACGAGCTCGAGCCGAGTTTTCAAAAAAGCTCGTTTGAGGAAGACGAGCTTTTGACTACTTTTCAAAAAGCTCGTACGAAAGATACGAGCTTTGTATTATTTACATTTTATGACAATTAGTAAATGATATAATATTACTAAACATTATAAGATTGCCTTACTTTAGTCATTTATCGCTTGACAGACAAAATAAAGCACTTCTGCCACATTTGAGTTTTTGAAAAGAAGTCAAAAGCTCGTCTTCCTCAAACGAGCTTTAGTCACACAAAAGAAAAGCTCGTATGGGGTGAACGAGCTTAAAAAAAAGCTCGTTTAATTTTAACGAACCTCGAAAAAAGCTCGGTAGCGTAAAACAGGCTCGGCTCGTTTTATATGCCTACGCTCATATGAGAGTATCTCAGATATCGACCGAAAAGTTAATCAATGTAAAGTTAAATCAATCCACTTTTTTGACATACCATTAAATTGTATTTTCGATATAGATTTACGCAACTTGATCGTACTACAGTCGAGCCACAATTTAAGGGCGCTCGTGGTTTCTTTTAAAAATCCCCTTATATCGAGGACCTCCCTTAAATCAAATTTAAAACACAGATCAACTTCAATTTTAAGAAAGGAATGAAGGTATCTTAGATAATCATACCACATCCTTAATCCATGATGGTAATGATGAAATTGACGATATGGAAGAAATAAACGATGTTATTCCTGTAAATGAAGAAAAACCCTAGCAAGTTTAGGTTATGTTACTTCAAACTTTGTTGCTACAAATAACGAAGATTTCAAAATACTTAAAGATATGATAGATTTCTACCTACGATATAAAAAAAAAACCCCGTAATACAATGCAGATGCAATCAAATTACATTAAATGGAGTTTTCTCAAAAGATTAGAAAGTATTTTCAGTATTTACATCTAGTAAAAAATTTTGTACCTAAAACTGTTCTTTTTTTAATTTTGGAGCCAATAATATTATAATAAAATAAGGGACATATGGAAAGAAAAAGTTCCCTTAAATGTAGATTCGAAATAAGGGATTTTAAGCTGTAAAATTTGTCCACCAGTCTTCGGTGGATACAAAAAACTCCTTTATTTCAAGGTTTCCGTTATATTGAGGGACCTTATATCGAGGTTTGGCTGTATTGCTCAATCTAACGAGCATTTTGAAATCTGTTACAAAAAAAAGTCAAAAAAGAAAAAAAAAAAAAAACGTGTCCAGAATTTTTTTTACTTAGATATATTATAGAGTGCTCCAAAACAAGTAAATTTTATTATTAAAAAGCGTTAGTATCGCTTAGTTCTTTGGAGAGATATAGAAGCTTAAAGTTTTTGATTTTTAGCAGTAAAATACATACATATAAAAATCTGAAACATTAGCACTGAAAAAGTTATACCAACTGCAAAAAATAGGATATTTCTGGATACTTATTTTTGGAATAAATCTGAACATCTCAGGTACATCAGCGTATAATTTTTTCGCGGTGTTATTTTGTGAAAAAAAAAAGAAAAAAAAAAAAAAAGTAGAGCAGAAATGAAAAGACCCAATTTTTAAGGAAAACGTAACGAATTTCACCTGTTTTTGAGTCTTTCGTGAAATGTAGAATAAATTTAGGAGCAGGTACCATAATTTAACAAATTTATATCTATTTGGAACTGACCCAGTTTGGTCTAAAAGATGTTTAGTATCGTATTCATTGAGAAAGGGCAGCACACTTCGGTTTTGAGAACGAACAATTATCTAAAACTGACGTTTCTGAAATTCGTGTTTTCTCAAAATATTTTTGGTCATCCAACAAATTAGTTATAATTAAGTATGTATTTCTGACTTAATTTTGTGGAATTTTCTTATATACTAAAATGAAGATAAAAGCCCAATTTTTTCTCTTTGTTCGTGCATAAATTCAACACGTTTTGTATATCGCACAAGCTAACATGGCAAAATTTGGTTCAATTTTATTGGCTGCAGTGTCAGTCAAGCCTGTTCTTTTGTAAAATACATAATGTGACACTTTCAATAAATTTATGGGGTTGGATGAAACTATATATACTTTCAAGTAATCATACAAAACAAAAACTACCTTTTCTTTAGCTTTTAAAACAAATATTATATATCATACCAAAAATTATGGCATTTATATCAACAAGTTTATCATTTCTAGTGGTAGTCTCTATAATTTTACCCCTTTTTGCCTATGTAATTGGAATATTAATCCCAGCAAGCCATATTGTTTCTCGATCTGTAAATCTCAAGCTATCATCTAAAAGATTATGGTATATATTAATTGAAGTATCCAATTATTCTAAATGGCAACCCAAGGTCGAGAAAGTTACAATTCAAGAAGAGCAAGATAATAAAACAGTATTTGTTGAGCATTCAACTCGTAAACGACATACAGTTATCATTCATCATGAAAGAACTCCATACAAATGTTTATTAAGGATTTTGGAAGAAAGGCCTAGTATTGATGGACAAAAAAAGATACCTACATTCTCAGGCTCTTGGACATTTGAAATCATTGAAGATAAGGAAACAGAGAATCAAGTAACGTTAAAAATAACTGAGCAAGGTGTTATAAAGAAGCCAATTGTTCGTTTTACACATATGCTGCTATTTGGTTTTTATCGTAGAATAGATAGATTTATCAGTGATTTAGAAGCATTGATTGCAAAGCAAGATAATGAACATGGTAAAGAACAATCAAAGCAAGAAGAAGAAATTAATGCTTCAGAAGCCATTAGCCATAGCGAAGAGAAAGCAGGTAATGCATCAGTATATGAGAAGGTGCTAATTGAGGAACAAGAATTATATAATTCAACAGTGCTACCAGATATTATCAATGAACAAAGCCAAGATACTGTCGAAAAAACCGATCTCGTACCGACAGAGAAGGAATCAACAGACAATATTAATACGCAAGCAGCAGCAGACAATTCAGTTAATCAGCAGGTGGAGACAAATGACTCATTAATGACCGAGTCAAAGTTGGTCAGTGGATGGGATTTAGTTAGTGAAATATACGAACGTCCTCCAAAAACATCCCATGTCATAGGCCCACCTTTTGTATAAGCATTTAAATTATAAACTATGTAATTCTTTTGGTTGATTGAGTTGATATATATTATGGGCGTCTGTTTTGTAATATTTGTATCCTATCAAGGCAATATGTGATTCACTGTACAACCTGCATATTTTATTCAATAAATAAACAATTAATATCTAATCTCACACGAAATTTCATTTTAAATCGTTAAAAGTTTTATTTTTAGCAATGAAAAAAAAAGCACATATAATTTTATGCTAGTTTCAATTTAGTTCCTTGTTTTTATCAAAATTCAAGTGTTAGAATACCATAAAAAAATTCTTGAAGAGTTTAATAGGGTAAAACTTTCAGGAAAAGATTTGGTCGCTCCGCTTTGACAATCAATGCTTGCAAATAATCACTAAAATGATTTCAAATTAACTTATTTTTTTTGAAACTAATATAATTCAGCAGGTAATATTCATAAGTTTAAAAATAAGAAAATCTACATATTCTGATTGTAAACTAGTGCTTCAAGAATTTCCAAAAAGGCTCATCCTATTTTTTTTCTTGCAAATTCTCAGATATATTTCGTTAAGTAACCACAAAAACTTCTTTTTTTTTAAATTTTTTTTTAACACTTGTATAATGGAAATGTGCATCTGAGCGTTCAATTGTGTCTACCACATACGCAAATTATATAATGATCGGCGCATTCCATTGGATCACGGCGTTTAATAGCGTTGTCAAAAGGGCCAAGTTTAGCACCACGTCACCTCATTCTGTTGGTTATTCGCTCTTCTGAATAGGAATAGAATTTTATAAATAGCTCAAACTTTCTATTTTTCCTTTCTTTTAAATAATCTAAATAAATAAATAAATAAAAAAAGAGTTAAAATGGATAAAATTCGTGAGGTAACTTTAATTAGGGATAAAAAGAGGGGGTTACACTGATATGTGATATATAAGGTATTTGTATACAGAGGCTAAACTTTGTGTACCCATGTTTATAGAAAATTGCCACAATTCGTGCCGAAGCTGATGCTGCCAATGCCAAGGTTGAAGAGTTGGAAGCTAAGCTCAAGGAAATTGAGCAAGAGCATACTCAACAAGAACGTGAAATTGTCTCTTTAAACAACAAGAACAAACAGCTTGAAGAGGATTTGGAAACTGCTTATGATACCATCAAGGATTTGAAGGGTAATGAAGCAGAAGACAATGATCATAAAAAGGAGAATGAGAATTCTATGCGTAAGATCGCTTTACTTGAAGAGGAGTTAGAGGAATCTGATAAGGCACTTAAGGAAACTACTGCAAAGTAAGGTCTTATTGTTGATATCGAGGTATATACACAAGGTTATTAAATTTAAATATTTATAGTTTCCGTGAAGCTGATGTTAAGGCTGAACAACTTGAAAAGAAGGTTGAGCAATTAACAAGTAAGCTCGCTGATGAAGAAAAGAAGAATGAAGACCTTGAACAAAAGAACAAGGAATTGAGTGAACAATTGGAAGAAATCAACTTGCAGTTGGATGACATGTAAATTGAGATTGGCTGGACCCCAGGATTAGATATGCATGCTTTGTTATATATTATAACAATAGTTTTTGCCGTTTGTAACTCTTTGATTAAATAAAGTTTATTAAAACGAAAAAATTCCCGAATATTGTATCTGTCAAATACTAGCGTTACCTTGGAAATGTACTAAATGCACCTGTCAGAATTTAATGTTGCCATAGTAGTAACTAAATTTTGTGCCCGCTATGGCCTTTTTTTTTCTTTATTACTTTTTTTTAAAAACAGGCCTTTTTATATATATATATTTATGAATTATTCTGTGAACAATGCGCTTATTGATAAATGGTAAAAACCACGTTAAACTTAGATAATAAACTATTTTTTAGCAACTTGAAATATTAAATTACAATCCCTTATGCTTGTGCAAAAATACTTTAGCCTGTCGACCGTCAAAAAATAAACCCCATTCAAAGAAAACTTTCTTAAATGTAGAAATTATGCACCCCAAAAACGCTATACTAATTACTCTCTAGTGGCCCACATACTCTGATCTAAAACATAAGTGAACAATATTCTGTCTGTGAAATTTGTACATTTTTATCCACTTCTCCAGAAGGAAGAATGATTAAATTTATTTAGAATGATAAACAAATGAAATTGATCTTTACTTAGATCTCGGCCAATTCACGGAGACGACGAACAGTGGAACGGACAGTGGCAGCAGCAGTAGTGCTAAATTAATAAATATTAGTACATTGATCCTATAAACACAATTTACAATAACTTACGAGACGGTGTAAGCACCACCAGCCATGGTCTTCTTACAACCCTTACACTTCCAAATACCAACAGCAGTACGCTTGACAGCATCCTTACCACAGAAGGTACAAGTGTAGGTGGAATGTTGAGTGATTTCCATCTTCTTGACAGTCTTTCTGAGAGAGGCACCATAACGGGTACCGTATTTACCGGTGATTCCGACCTTCTTAGTGCGCTTGGCCTACAATTGATGATATGATGTGTAAGTTATACATGATGATGGATGGATGTATATATCTATGCTATGCTATATACCATTTTAGATTAAGTACCAAAGAGGAGGAAGTATTAGATGTGTTCAGCAGCTTGCTCTTTCTTTTGCTTACCGGGATTTATTTTTTCTTTCGCAGACAGAGGCATTCAATCCGGACCATCTTAATAGTACAACAGTGACGCGCGTTTATAGCACAATAAAAGCAAAGCTACTTGAACTGAGATATGTGAGGAGTTTACAATTCTTCAAAATGGGTGGGAGCATGAAATATGGAACCCACATAAATAAATGACAAAATAAATATACAAAAGATAAAGGGAGTTTTTCTTTATTTTGCTTATTCAACATTCAAATAAAAAAACCGAGATTTTATGAATAACTCTCGTCCAAATTCACCTCGAACAGCAGCACCTTCTAGAGATAGAACTCCATCATCAAATGGAGTACCAGTAGTACATTATTCACAACCAGTTCGAACAACCGGCGAAAGACTTGCTTCACTTGTTGGTGCATCTTTGACTACGGTCAATAATTCTATTTATATTTTTGGAGGTTTCGATCAATACAGTGATGAAATTTACAACAAACTATATAGGCTTGATTATGATGACATTTGTCAATGGAAACAAGTGATTTACACAAAAGGAGAACCGCCTGCAAAACGAAATGATCACTCTGCTACATTGTGGAATGGAGATAGACTTATAGTTTTTGGTGGAAATTCTGAAGAAGATAGTTATTTTAATGATGTAGCTGTTTTAGATCTTAATACTATGACTTGGTGGCATCCCGAAGTAAATGGATTTATACCTGAAGGTAGAATTCGACACTCAGCTACAATTTATCAAGATAAGCTATATATTGCAGGTGGTATGCGAGTTGAATCAAATGTAGCATTTGCAGATACGCTATTGACATTAGATTTGAATACATGGGAATGGGATCAACCTATACCATTTGTGAAAAGATCTCAACATATGAGCTTTGTATATAATTCAAGATTATATCTTTTTGGTGGATTAAGAGAAGATATGAGTAGATCAAATCATTTGGCTTTTATCGATTTAAACAAAACGGAGGATGTAACACAATTGGACATAAGCTCTCCTTCTGCCCCTTCATTATTAGGACAACGATCTGCCCAAATATGCGGTGATCAATTAATTGTTTTAGTGACATTGCCATTTAGAGAAGCTATGGTCGAAGTCCCAGTTACTGGTCTTTGGTCCTTGGATTTACCTTCAATGCAATGGCAATGCAGAGAAGTGGGAACTCGATATGAAGCATGTAGTTGGCATTGCTTTTCAATGACAGAACATGATAAATCATTCTATCTTTTTGGTACAACGGAAGATGATCCAGATGAATTTTATTCAATGGTGTTAAAAGTGGAATTGGAAGAATTAGGCATTGTCCCTGTTCCTCCACCTCAATTAGGAACAGATTTAATTGGGTTATTACTAAATCAGCAACAATTAGAAAAGCAAAGAACAGACTTTACTATATACTCTTCAACAGAGCCAAATGCACCGCCAATTCAAGTCCATCGACTTGTTTTATTAGCAAGATGGCCACATTTTGTTCATCTAATGGATTCTGGCATGCAAGAATCAATCTCAAATAAGCTCACAATGTCGGAACCAATTTCAACATTGGAAAGTTTTGTTCGATATTTGTATACAGATACATTAGATGACCCTTATTTTACAACAGAACTGATTGCTGATCTTATGGTAATGGCGCATATTTACTCATTGCCTAGATTATTAGCATTGTGTGTGCGACATTTGTTCAATAAAATGGATATCGAAAGTGCTAGTAAGATATATCATACTGCTAGCTTATCAGAACAAAGAGGCCTTCAACAAGCGTCTTTGCATTATATATTTCAACATTTTGGCGCAATTTCTCATACAGATGGATTCCGCCAATTACCACGCAACATTTTATTTCAAATATGGGATGATATGCCATCAAACGCAGCTATTGTAAATCAGCAAGAGCTAATACAACAGCAGCAGCAGCAACAACAAAACGGCAATAATGGTGTTGTAAATCATGATGAAGATGAAGAAATGGACGCATAATGTTTTGTTGATGAGAACGGACAGATTCCGGGAAATCCGACTCGCAAATATTTTTTTCGGACCGCAATTTTTGTTTGCAATATTGCGTTCCAATCCATTCAAAAAAAAAAAATGAATGACTATAGAATTGAAAAAGAGTAATAATAAAGATCCCCCTCTTAATAATCATCCATAAATTCAAATGGTTAGTTGAAATAAACATATTCTATCATGGTATATCAGAATAAGATCAGATCAAATCAAGTTGAAATGGATGTTTGCAATAAAGATGGATTCGATGTATTGAAAAAAAAAAAAAATAGAAATTTTGGATGTTGTAATATCAAAAATATTTGGAACTGGAAAAAAGCTGTGGAAAACATGAAACGATCTCGTCAAGAGGTATATTCGTTGATTACACAACATTGAAAGCAGCTTGACATGAAATTTTCTTACGAAATTAGTGTATATATTGCCAACAAATTCACTTAGAAAGATCTGACTTATTCTAAAATATATTACGAAATGATGCACATTCTTTTCGTATAAAATCATATATCTAACAATTTACTATTCATTAGGTTGCCGTCAAAGCTCACGAACTCCGTAACAAGAACAAGGCCGAGCTCGTCAAGATTCTTGACGAACAAAAGCAACAACTTGCTAACATCCGTGTCCAAAAGGTTGCTGGTGGTAAGACCCAAGAAGTGTAAGTTTTAACAATCCCTACATAATAGCCAGGATATTGATTTTAATATAATAGTGGTGAAGCCCGTAAGAACGTTGCCCGTGTTTTGACTGTTATCAACCAAACCCAACGTGAACAACTTCGTCTTTTCTACCAAAAGAAGAGTTTCACTCCCTTGGATCTCCGTGTCAAGAAGACCCGTGCCATGCGTAGAGCTTTGACTCCTTTCGAGAAGTCCAAGAAGACTGTCCGTGAACAAAAGAAGTTGGCTCATTTCCCTCTTCGCAAGTACGCTGTCAAGGCCTAAATTTGATTTCATTTTAAAATTTAGACTTGAGATATCTTTTTGTTTTTTATGTGTTTCTTTTATATAAAAAATTACAGCATTAAAACATCGTTTAAAAAAGCAACCGGAGTGATTTGATTACAGATTTTGTGGGTTATGGGAGGGTGTGAGAATTGTTTGATTGAATTTAGTGAAGCATTTACAACATTGGGAGAGTGGTTGTTTTGTTTTATTTACTAGGGATAATGAGCCAATGTGCTTATCTAGACCACTTTTCTTTATAGCTGATAAGTTCGAATGTCTCTTTGTCGACTTCAGATCAAGCAGTTTTTCAGGTTTCCATTTGCCATGTCTTTGGTAATAAAAAGCGTTGGTAGGTATAACGATCTCCAGGACAACCTTGTCTGCACCATGATTGGAACTGGTAAAAGAATGGCCAGACCAAGCAAAATACAGCCAAGGTTCATCTCGCCGAAATTCAACATAGAATTGTTTCTGTAATTCAAGAAATGATCAAAATCGCAATCCTTGAATTTCACCTTTTCTAGAGCTGGGAAACATAACCTAAGAGTTGTTGTCATTTGGGGAGCGAGTCTTTGACATTGCATTTGCAAAGTAAGCCTCTTCACAAAATAAAAAGGAATATTGTTCTTTTTTATATTCCCTGTTCTGCATCTACACATAATTTAAGGCCTAAAAAACTGAGAGTAACTGTACCTCGAAGCCTAAAGCTCAGTTATTAACAAACAGGCAATAACTGATTTATGAATTTTATAATTTAATAAATAAAAATAAAAAAAAAAAACTCCATATTCTTCGAGTAAGAATATTGATCACATTCACTAATTATATTGCAATTCATATTTAATATTTTAGGATAAAACTAAGACGCCAGAGATAAGAGAAAGGTGGATGTGGATTAAATAATAGCCAAGTAACTTATGCTGACATATTTTTAAGATTAGGCCAAGTAGGGCAATTTCAATAGATTTTGAAAGTGTTATTTACTGTATATTTAACTCCTTTTTAATACAATAATAGCAACATGTAGACAAGATGAAAATGGTATGGGATTTGAAAAGGGACAGAGGAAAAACGGGCAATCCTACCAGCCAAATCCGCGGACACACCAGCAGGATCGAAATTCCTGTTTAAATCTAACGTAGGATGACTATTAAAGTCTAAATAAGTTAAGAATGACTACTAAGCAACAAGTTCAGGGAAACCCAATACGATTGTTGGTAAAAAAGTCCTGAACAGCTAGGAGCAGTGCCATGTTTAGACTATACAACTTGATCTAATACGACACTATGTGCCTAAGTACACATGGCGCGACCCTGAAGGACCTTATGTTGATATATATATTCTAGTTTGCAACAACTACATCTTTATTTGGTGGTGGTAGTGGCGGCGGCGGCTCTTTTAGTTGTACCAAACCCAAAAATTGCAAATCTTCATATTATAAGACATAAATAAAAAAGAAAAGTTGCGTTATTTTAACTAACATGTATGCTTTCCCCTGAAGTCTTTCGGGAAACCACATAATAGGCATATCTGATTAGAGCACTGGTTCGCCTCTCAATTCATTTGATAATAGTTTTAAAAACAGCATCGTTACAAGTGTTAACGGCCCCGAGCTGGAGCAAAAAGATTTACAAGAAATTCAGCAAAAATGTCTCAACGTAAATGATTGAGAATTGATTAATTATACGTAATATTTTATGGCGATGTACTAATCATTTGTTCAGAACATGAAAACAAAAAAAAATAGGCTTAAAAATCACAATTGATCGAATAGAATCCACTACTTTTCAAAGTACTGATGCTGCTGCTGCTGCTGCTGCTGCTCCAGTAATAAAATTCATGTAAGTATAATGATTTACTATTTACGAGCTATGAACAAGTCGCATATCAGACTTTATTATGAAAATAGTTTAAAAATTATTTGGATGAGGAATTATTATTCAATAATGAAAATATGAAATCTTATTCAGAATGCGATTATGTGATGAACCTCTGGAGTTCTTTATTGGAAAAAGTATTTAGAAAATCTGGAGTTATACCTCATTGGTAGGTTATTCCATTATATATTTTGTACATTGCTCATTTATTATTATTATTTTTTAAGGGGTGATACCAAGTTCAATTATTTAGCTTCACTAAGTGTACATATGAAAATAGATTTGCGTCTGGTTGCCATTCCTGCAAATAAATTTCTATCTGATAATTGTCGCGGGCGAATTTGTCAAACTTGTTTCTGAACCTAAATTCTACAAAGAATGGTATTCCAAATTCAGACGACAGCTCTAGTGTTGGTATTAACGATGACTCTGTTGAAGATAACGATACTGACAAATAACATCTTCTTTTTTTCTTTGATTATTCTTTATTCATTTCATAAAAAAATCCACACGTATCTATTGCATATTACCTCTATCTTTTATTGTCAGTAAATTTTTTTTTTATTTTATTTTATTCACTGTCTTGTTCATTGTAATAATGACTACAACAACCCACTTTCGCATTTAATTAACACTAATGCACATGATAATCTTCTATTTATTTGTATAGAATAGTAAAACAGTAGTATATATTAATTGGCTCGCGCAGAACTTCAGCAGGTGTCCTTAATTATTTGCATAAAGTAAGCAGAAGTAGATTACTTACTTCTGACTCCATTATTATTTTATATACACATGGTATATCCTTTCCAAAGCTATTTGGTCTGCTTTAAATAAAAAATTTGTTCCGTTGTGGTAATCTATAGCATTGTAACCTAGGAAGGGCTCTGAACAAGTAACAAAATAAGACCAAATAGAAGCGATGATATAATATTGTTTCAATGAAACTTGCTGAGTCGAATGTATATTGCTTCATCAGATTACCAGCTTAGTCAAAGAACATACGAAACATCTTCATTATACTCTTGTTGAATTATTCTACATATTCTTGTCCTAATTTTACGATATACGTTTGTAATTAGCCCATCATAAGATAGAGATCACATTGTAGCAATGTTTTCACGGCATGGTACATCAAACCACAAGGCTGCTAACTACAAAGTACACCAGCATTTGCACAACAATACCAGATACAAGCAACTAGGCCTACCGTTCGCAATGAGACGTGTTGATGTCACTATCCTTACCACAAGAAGAATCTGGTTTCGAAGTACTTTCTAGAAGGACTCCCTTTCAGAAAGTTTTAGGTGAGAAACAAAAGTTAGTAGACGTTTTGCCAAATGTTATTTTTATGAAAATTCCAAAATGATGGCGTGAACAATTTTTTGCATAATAAAACAATACATATTGGCAGTTCATGCAAAATATATTATCAGAATGCTATATTTCAAGTCCTTCATATTCTCGAACTGGTTATGTCTTACCTTTCCTTTTTAGAATTGCCCAGAACTGTTCTATAGGAGAATAGAGAGTAAGGTGGTACTGTAGATAATTCTTTTTGCTGCTAGAATTTGCTCGAAATCTGGTATTGAATAGGAGTTGAATTACTATTTGCCACCGCATTGTGTATAAATAGAGGCATGAATTTGATTAAATAAATCTTCACTTTTTTCTCTCTCTCTAGTATATCATTATCTACAGGAAACAATGAGCGCTGAAACAGAAACTTTCTCATTCCAAGCTGAAATCTCTCAATTGATGAGTTTGATCATCAATACTTTTTATTCAAACAAGGTAAATATAATATAATTTATAAAAAAAAAACGCGTTTTACTTTTTGTGGTCATTTAAACTAACAATTCTTTCTATAGGAAATCTTCTTGCGTGAATTGATCTCTAATGCCTCTGATGCTTTGGACAAGGTTCGATATCAATCTTTGACTGATCCCTCTGTTCTTGATTCTGAAAAAGAACTCTTTATCCGTATCATTCCTGATAAAGAGAACAACATTCTTTCTATTCGCGATACTGGTATTGGTATGACTAAGGCTGATTTGGTTAATAACTTGGGTACTATTGCAAAGTCTGGTACCAAGGCTTTTATGGAAGCTCTCTCTTCTGGTGCTGATATCTCCATGATTGGCCAATTTGGTGTAGGTTTCTACTCTGCTTACCTTGTCGCTGATAAAGTTCAAGTCATTACCAAACATAATGATGACGAGCAATACATTTGGGAATCTGCTGCTGGTGGTTCTTTTACTATTACTCGTGATGAAGTTAACCCTTCAATTGGTCGTGGTACTGAGCTTCGTCTTCACATGAAGGAAGATCAACTTGAATACCTTGATGAAAAGAAGATCAAGGATATTGTAAAGAAGCATTCAGAGTTTATCTCTTATCCTATTCAATTGGTTGTTGAAAAGGAGGTTGAAAAGGAAGTTTCAGATGATGAAGCTGAGCCTGCATCTGAAGAAGGTGCCAAGATTGAAGAGGTTACTGATGAAGATGACAAGAAGGATGAAAAGAAAAAGAAGACTATCAAGGAGACAGTTACTGAGAACGAAGAATTGAACAAGACTAAGCCTCTCTGGACTCGTAACCCTGAAGATGTCAAGCCTGAAGAGTACTCTGAATTCTACAAGGCTCTCACAAATGATTGGGAAGATCATTTAGCTGTCAAGCACTTTTCCGTTGAAGGTCAACTTGAATTCCGTGCTATTCTTTTTGTTCCCAAGCGTGCTCCCTTTGACATGTTTGAAACCAAGAAAAAGAGAAACAATATCAAGCTTTATGTCCGTCGTGTCTTTATCATGGACGACTGTGATGAGTTGATTCCAGAATGGCTCGGTTTTATTAAGGGTGTTGTTGATTCTGAAGATCTTCCTCTTAATATTTCTCGTGAAATGCTCCAACAAAACAAGATTTTGAAGGTTATCCGTAAGAATTTAGTCAAGAAATGTCTTGAAATGTTCCAAGAAATTTCAGAAGATAAGGAGCAATTTGACAAGTTCTATGAAGCCTTCGGTAAAAACATCAAGCTTGGTATCCATGAAGACACTCAAAATCGTTCCAAGCTCGCTGACTTGTTGCGTTACCACTCCACCAAATCTGGTGACGAGATGACTTCATTCAAGGATTACATTACTCGTATGCCTGAGAAGCAAAAGAACATTTACTACATTACTGGCGAATCTCGTACTGCTGTTGAAAACTCTCCTTTCCTTGAAGGTTTCAAGAAGAAGGGTATTGAAGTCCTCTTGATGACTGACCCCATTGATGAATATGCAACTACTCAATTAAAGGAATATGAGGATCACAAGTTGGTCTGTATTACCAAGGAGGGTGCTGAAATTGAAGAAGATGAGGAAGAAAAGAAGGCTCGTGAAGCTGAACAAAAGGAATTCGAAAGTCTCTGCAAGACTGTTAAGGATATTCTTGGTGAAAAGGTTGAAAAAGTTGTTCTTTCCAACATTTTGACTGATTCTCCTTGTGTATTGACTACTGGTCAGTTTGGTTGGTCTGCCAATATGGAACGTATTATGAAGGCCCAAGCTCTTCGTGATTCCTCCATGTCTAGTTACATGGCATCCAAAAAGACTTTGGAATTGAATCCCAATCATCCCATTATCAAGGCTCTTCGTGAAAAGGCTACTGCTGATGCTAGTGATCGTACTGTAAAGGATCTCGTTACTTTATTGTATGAGACATCTCTCTTGACTTCAGGTTTCTCTTTGGATGATCCTAGTTCATTCGCTGGTCGTATTAACCGTATGGTCTCTCTTGGTCTTAGTATTGATGAAGAAGACCTTGATAATACTGCTCCTGTCGCTGCTGATGATGCTCCTGCAGATGATAATGCCGAGGCCTCCAAGATGGAAGAAGTTGATTAAATTTTTAAATACATTTCAATTATTCCACGATATATACATAAATTGCACACACAAAAAACACACATTCATATCTCTGTTCACAATCATTCATCTTTTCCTAGTAAATATTTAAATAAATTTGTATTAAACAATATTCTCTCAGTTTTGCTTAATTTATTTCATAATTTTATTCAAATATTTTAATTCTATAAAGTAAAGAACACTTTTTGTGTTCTTTAACATGCTCTCAATACTTTGGACTTAATATTCTTAACTTTAGTAGAACTGAAACTATGGTTTTGCAAGCAAAGCAGAGGTCTCATATTTGTAATGTAAATGTATGCAATGTCGAATTGGTGACAAAAAACACATTCTTGTTGATCCTAGTCATTCGGAATTAAGATTTTTTACTATCAATTGATAGCCCTAAATTAGGGGCACCATTCTAGATGTTCAAAACAGTAAGTAACTATTAGATTTTGAAAAGCGTACAACGAAATGCTTATTGTTTCACCAAAAATGCATAAATTAGCTACTTTAAAGAGCGCATTTCTATGTTTTTTGGATATTGTCGATGCCCGGAATTACATCAAACGATTTCTTTCTTTCAATAGAATCATTTTGATGAAATTTTACGAAATTTACGTACTCTTTATTTTTCTTCAATTTTTCATGAGGTACCCCTCATGGAAAATGCCGAAAATCAGAAAATCGTATTTTTCACCCCGAAAATCAGTACTTCCAATAAAGTATGTCATAATGAAAAGCGTATATAAAAGCTTCGTGAATTAATCCAAATTGCTTATTTTACCGTTATATATTTATAAAATTGACTTTTGCTACAAAAAGCGAATTTTTTAATTTCTTAAATTGCGAGAACTTTTGCGTGAGAAAAATATCCAAAAATTGTACTGTTGGATGCGTAATCAAAAACAGTACATTTACTTAATAGTAGTCTTTGTTCCATTTGTATATCATCCGCCGAGGAATTTACGAAAAAGAAGTAAAAAAAAAATTAATTGTGTCAGATTTTGCAAATCTGATTCAAAACTTGAGAGCGGTATTTGAATTATTGTTGGCCTGCAAATTGTAATCCAAATCAAGGACACCAACATTTTAAAGAGTTTTTACAAATATTTAAAACTATGAAGTACAAGTATTTGATGTATAAACACAATTGGGAGTACCTAAACTACGCGCTTTAAATTTTTGTTTCTTTTAAAGAAAAACACTAAAAGTGAAATTTAATCATTTTTTAAAGACAGCACTAAAAAGTATCATTTGCTAGTGCGTTAAATTCAATTATTTCAAATTGCTTTTCAGGAACGTGTAGTAAATATAATCTACTTTTTTTTTTGTCGTATAACTCAAACCAATGACTAATGCTATAAAAGCTTCATGACATGTACATAAATCAGCTAAAGTTAACGGCATAATGTTTACGGCAATCAAATTTCTAGGTAATAATAAATCAATTTTCTGCAAAAGCCAATTCTAAACATCTTAACGAAAGTTAGAAAATAACAAACAATGCCTTTGTGGCTATTTCAAAGTATCATGTCTTCATTATAAACGAACGTTTGTTTCTTAAATCAGGGGGAGGGGGTGTTTCACTTTTTTTTTTAATACATGGAAAGGCTATTTTAATCTTATTAAGTAGTAGCGATAACATTACTAGAGATATAACATTGTATTATTTTAACAAATGCATGATTAATTTATGACATCTCAAACCCTAAAATATGTGTCTACATGTACTCTTTCCATATGATGATTCAACTCAATGCAATGCATGAAAACCACCAGAACAAAATTTTCAATATGTAAAATGGCGTCTTTGAGACAGTACTAAACTCTTTGTTCATCGTATCAATCACCAAGGGCGCGGACAAAGATATACCAATTCTCAAACACAAATACAGATATTCTTGTACTATGCATTAACTCCACTTTAAAAATGGATATGGCGACACAAACAATTAAGTCCACTTTACTTTCTTTTTTAGGTTTTTTCTTTTTTTTTTTTCTTTCACTTTTTTATTTTATTTGGAAAAATCATGAAATCTGATAAGGAAAATAACTTTATTGGGTTGAAGTTATTGAGTGCTTTCAGCATAGGATGCATTGGTTCAGGTCAAATGTTCTTGCCCATCTTTTATAAGAAAGTATTAGGTTTGGGAAATGATAAAGTCGGATTTATTTTCTCCATTAGTAAGGGCTTAAATCAGAACAATTTCCAAGTTGATGCTGATATTATTTAAATTATTAGCACCTTTTGTATCTTTCATTGCATTTCCATATTGGACTTCCTTAGTAGATAAGACTGGAAAATACAAGGAAACCATGATTAAAAATATGTTGATCGCATTGATGGTATGTTTATTGTTAGTATATATTTTGATAAAATGTGATAACATTAAAAAAAAAATATCATAGTGTACTTTATCCATCGGTTTTGTGCCTTATCTCTCAGAAACTGAATGGATTCGAATCTTATTAACGTCGATTAGTTGCTTTGGTTATGCATTTTTTGGCTATCCGGTCATTGCTGCATTGGTAGACACCGTGATTTTGAGGGTGTTGGCAAATCGCAAGGATTTATATGGTCGTCAAAAGATTGGTGTCCCCATTGGTTTTGCAACATCTGTTTTTTTGACCGGATTTTTAACGGAAAAATTAGATTCCTTGTATGCTTTGTTTATCGTATTCAGCATTTATTGTTTATCATTTGTTATCACTGTGGCTGTGATTGATTTGGAACCCCATTATCAACCTATTGAAAATATTGATGATACGTATGGATCCATGTCGCCCACTACTGATGCTGCTTCTGCTGCTGCTGTAGTCATCGAAGACATGGATGATGGCATTCGTGTCACACCAGATCCTTCCATGTGGCATCTATTGCAAGAACCAGAAGCTGTTCGATTCTTCACTTTTATGACTACTATGGGTTTTGCTATAGCTGTTGTACAAGCATTTTTGTATTTATTTATGGAGAATGATTTACATGCTTCTTCTTCTTTGGTTGGACTGTTTGGTCCACTGGGAAGTGTTACAGAAATTATTGTATTTTTCTTTTTCAAGCAAGTTCTTCATAGATTGGGCGCACGCCGTATGTTGATAGTTTCTCAATGCATTATCGTATATCGATGTATTACATATGTTATATGCGTACATATTAGCTGGGGCGCTTATCTGGCAACCGCGACCCAACTATTACATGGGATAGGCTTTTCATTAGCATGGTCAGCAGCTGCTTTACAAGCAGATCAGATAGCGAAAGTGAATCTTAAGAGTAGAGCTCAAGGCTTACTTAATATGGCTTTTAATGGACTAGGAAGTGGAGTGGGCGCTTTAGTTGGTGGTCTCATTTATGAAAAGTGGGGAGCTACTGTCATGTGGGCTGTTGTAGCTGTATTGGCTTCAGCCAGCATTGTATTATATACCTCTGATTTTGTATTAAGAACTATATTTTTACCTATATCAGTTTTTGTTAAAAAGCATAAAAAATAAAAACTAATTTTTGAAACACAAATTCTAATTGACATTTCACAAATGTAACTGAAATAGAAACTTTCACTACAAAAATAGAGTATTATTAAAAGCATTATCCAATTGAATTTTATCATATGTGTAACCCTCCTTTTCCTTTCTTCCAAGGAGGGGTGGGATGAAGGACAGTAAAATGCTATTAATTAAAGCCATTTTTCCTTTTTCCTTGTTTCTTTTCTCTTTCGTCTCTCTCACTCACTCTATCTACCTATTTCTCCCACAACAAAATAATGGTAACTAGTACATCTACACCAGTTACTAATACTGCCACAACAACTACAACTACAGCTACAACTACAACTACAACTAATACATCAAGCACTGGAAGTACATTTTCATTCTTGAAATTAAAATGGAGAACTTCCAAAGATCCAAAATTAAATATAAGACAGAGATTACCAAATTCAGTAGATGATATTGAGAGGGATTGGGTTAGACACAGTGCTCTTAAGCTGGCTTTTGAGGGGTAAATATTGGGTTTTCGTGGCAATTGTTGTATATTGATGGCTATTTTGACTTGTTGCTGTAGTGATTTTAAGGCTCCAATCCAGCGATTATTACAAGCTGGTGGAAATGAAGTATTAGACATTGGGTAATTTTATATAAACTTAACCAAGTTTTTATATGGGTTCTAACATTAAATATAATAGATGTGGTGCAGGATTTTGGTCAAGTGTATGTGTAATGTCGATTATTATTTCAGGGGCACAATTAACTGATATTCTTACATGTAGGATATGGCATCTCGATATCCAATCTCGTATTTTACAGGCATTGATATTGACAAAAATGTATTACCGACAAGGTAAAACAATATTTAAACGTATAATATTCATCTGTATTTATATGAATTGTAGCTCATTATCAAAAAATGTATTTTATCAACGCATTGATTTGATTGAATTGCCTTTACCTTTTGAAGATGCTACTTTTGATTATATATTTATACGTTCAATGATGGATACATTACCTGATTCTATGTGGGATGATGTATTAAAAGAATTAGTACGAATTATGAAGAAAGGTGCCTATATTGAATGTGTGGAAGCCTATGATAATCTTTTTGATGCAGGACCTTCTATGAATACGCTAAATCAATGCAAGTATATCAAACCTTATTATAACAAAAACACAAAAACTAAATACTATTAATAGTAATCCAATCAAGTGTGAAACACCCTCCTCAATCACCCACGACTCCAACTTCTGCATATACCACTTTAACCAATACATCTAATGCCACTACATCTTTATATAATCCATGGCCAAATCGGATTGCAAATATGAGTCAATTGATTGGCATGCAAATCTATCATACTCATACGCCAGTTGGTATTTATGGTGGTGCTGTTGGATCACTACTACTAGAATATTGGGAAAGAATTATCAAGAGTTTCAGAAGAGATTGGATCACAAACAAGTTGATTCCAGAGGATGAATTAGAAAAAACAGTGGAATCAATGAAAAACGAAGTGAATGAGTACAATACTTATATGTCTTGGTACTCTGTTGTAGCACAAAAAAAGGGTTACAGTGGACCCACTATTCAATTTGACGATGTAGATGATTTTGATATTGTACATACACATATATTTTAATAAAAAAACTTCAAACTATCTAAAAACCACCAAGAGCATCAGCTCCGGATTTGGCTGCATCTGCTAAACCACGAGAGATAATTAAACGTTGAATTTGTGCAGTACCTTCATAAATTTGAAAAATCTTTGCATCACGCATCAACTTTTCTACAGGGTATTCTGTGTTGAAACCGTTGCCACCAAAGATTTGAACGGCATCAGTAGCACACTTATTTGCAACATCGCCTGCTAAGGCCTTTGCAATACTAGCATGCCAAGTATTCTTTTCTCCATTATCGCGCATAAAAGCAGAGCGATATACCATCATACGAGCACTTTCAATTCCAATAGCCATGTCAGCCAACATGAAAGAAACGGCTTGATGATTGAAAATAGGTTTACCCATTGTTTTACGTTCTAAAGCATATCTTGTAGCTTCTTCCATAGCACGACGAGCTAAACCAACAGCACCAGAAGCAACAAGAGGACGAGTGATATCAAAAGCATTCATGGCAATTTTGAAACCTTGACCTTCTGAGCCTAATACATTTTCTGCAGGAATAACAACATCTTCAAATGTAACACCACGGGTATCGGAAGCACGTTGGCCCATATTAATTTCCTTACGACCCACAGTGATACCAGCAGTATCAGCATCGACAATGAAACCAGTAAATGCCTTACCAGTGCTTGCAGTAGCATCAGTACGAGCAAGTACAAAGAACCAATTAGCATGACCTGAATTTGTGATCCACATCTTTTGGCCGTTTAAAACCCAACTACCATCAGATTTCTTGACGGCAGAGGTAGTTAATCCAGCAACATCAGAACCAGCTCCAGGTTCAGTAACGCCATAAGATGCGACCAAAGGAGCTTCAGTCATACGACCCAAATATTTTTTCTTTTGAAAATCATTACCAGCTACAACAAGAGGTGCTTCAGCAAGGTTATTAGCTTCAATGGCTGTTTGAATACCAGTACAGCCAAAAGCCAGTTCTTCAGAAATAATAGCACTATCTAAAACACCCAAATCCATACCACCGTATTTAGCCTCAACGTGGGTATTAACAAGACCAAGTTCCCATGCCTTTTTAATGATTTCAGTAGGATACTTTCCTGTAATGTCATGTTCAGCAGCGACTGGAATGATTTCTTCACGTGTGAATTTACGAGCCATATCTTGAATTGATTTTTGTTCCTCTGTTAAGGAAAAGCTCATACCCAAAGGGGCTGCTTCAGATGAATAGCAACGGGCAAAAGGGCGAGCTACTTTTTGAATTGATCTCAACATGTTTTTGTTTTGTGTGGTTGTATAGGCAAGAACTTGGAAGAGGAAAAGGGGAAGTATTTTTCAAAAAAAAAAAAAAAAAAAAAAAAAAAAGAATAAAAGAGCAACCTTAAAAGGTATTGATAGAGGCCAGAAGAACCCCGATTTCATGTGAAAAATGCACTGCATGTGATCATGAACGATCATTTTTCTATTGCAATTTAATGTAGTACAGTGTAAATAGATGGAATCATGGAAAAAATGGGTTTTATTTTTGGTAGGCTTGACAATGTTTGCTAATATAGTAAATTTACCAACATGTAGACGATCTATGTATACAAAAAATTAGCAATCTCTTTGGTTAATGGCTCAAGCGCAAATCATCCCAAATGCTATATTTTTTTAGGTTACAGCAGCGGCATATTTAATTGTTTATTGGTGCGAGAGTGATTTGAGTCCCGTCTACAAATGTTTGGTATTTCATTTCAGCTTTACTTAAGGCAGATACTACTTTTTCATTAAATGTTAGCAAAATAAAAATATATGTACATGCACTTGAGATATTCATGTTTACTCCAGAAATGTATTTACAGAAATATTTGATCTCAAGCAGATGATATAATTTTTTTTAGTACTAGTGTTTCAGATTTCAACAAATATTTCACATCTAAAGTTAAAAATTTTAAGCCCTTATGTCTTTCCAAATAACTAAGCTATACTAATACTTCTATATAGTAAAACTCAATTATTTCAAAGCTCTTTATAACCTATTTAATTATGAAAAAATTCTGAGCTCTTTTTTTGTGACATTTTTTGTAGTGCGATTTCAAAATATTTATTAAATTAAGCAATAGCTGTTTTTAATCCTATTATAAATCTCAGTGAGCTCTGTTAGTTTCAATTAATTTTTTTAAGATAAATTAATTTTTCAAAGAGATGTTCAAAAAATGCATAAAAAAAGAATATCCTTGGATTTTCTCCAAAAAAGGCCAGTTGAAGTGTGGATGAAAGATTAATACAAAAAGTCATACAAAAAAAAATGTCAGAAATTTTAATGCAAAATCAAATCAGAAAAAGTGTAAATGTTTATCAAATCCCTAAAAATTTCAGTAATATCTTTTTATTCTACTTTATTTTATTTTACTTTATTTTATTTACCTAACTACTGCTATTTAATTGACATACTGACAAATATTTTATTTTGATTTAATTATAATGGTAGGATTGCAATAATAATTCACATAATTAATTCGCAACATTATACATTGAGCGTTTAAATTTGCCAATCTGATATATAATACTTAATTTGTTCGCCTTCGTAAATAGACCACTTCATACTTTAAGTGGACAAGGATATTAAATTTGATATCTTTGTTGTATTCCACCAAGTATCATACCTTATCGCCTTCTATAACCAATCAATAGATTATACAATCTATTGATTACTATTTAGAATATGAAAGAACAAGTCTAGAATCGGATATAAGAAACGCCTAGTTTATTATTTCTCAGTCAATTAACCGAAAGGCTCGGACCACTCAAATCATGACACCATACTCTTTAACCTCAGCGGTTAATAATTCAAGTAGCTGTCAAGATGTACCAAATCACAATCCAGGCACAACAAGCGCAGCATTGAAACAAGGCAATTCACAAGCTCTACAATCACGGCTTAATTATGATTGATTAACATCAATCCATAAATTACTCTCAAACAGATCTAATAGTTCAATATCGCTCTTAATTGTATCTCAGGAACTCAACACTAAATCATTATAAAAGGCAATACTTTTATATCTAAATAAACCTTATCTTGTTTTTATTGTACAGTTGAAGAACTGATTAATTACACATTCTCTTTTATTGTACTCTTTTTTAAATATATTATCGCAAATCCGATCTTATATAACAATCTTCTTGAATGTAATCCCAAAATAAACACTTCAAATAATTCACTAACAATTCATCTGGGTAAACTATAGGTGAATTACTACGATTCTCTACCTATTGTTAGTTTTAATGAAATTAGCGTTTGGAAAGTAATCAAGCATTTATAGAGCATTATATATTTTAAAATAATACAAGCAAGCCGAGCCCAAGCGGTCGTACAGTTAAGTAAGATGAAGCCAAGTAGATTTTAAATTTAAATAACAAACAATCAAGCATAAGTCAAGCATTAAGCTAGTTTTATAAAAACTCAAGCAAGCCGAACAAGAGCACACACGCATTGTGCTACATATTTTTAGTTTGATATTTGCAGTAAAATGAGAAAAGCTTTAAAAAGGTACAGTTTAAATCCTTCTTTATTAAAAAATGGATAGTGTGCAATAAGTCTATATTTCTACTCTATTTGTATTATCTGTAATTTCATTATGCCTGGCAGTTTTTATTGTAACTGTCAATGATTTATCTGAATTAGGAATCACGGGATTACCAATTTAGAGTATTTGTTAAACCATAATGCTTATCGTAATGCAGATCAGACCATGCTACATTTCATGCGTCTATTCATGCTTTTTACTGAATCACAAAAGTATGATTCTATTTTACTCATGCGATATCCATACGTTTATTCTTTTGATAAATATATTAGTTTGTCCATGATTTAAAGTTTATATTGAGCTTCTTGGTTTACATAGTCAAGGCGTCGCCTTTTTAATATCTGTTTTTCGACATATTTGTTAATGATCCACATAGAACAATCCTTACCTTGGTCTATGTGTTTTTCAGGTTTATATTACGATATTATGATTCTACTCGTTTTTAATTATTATATAATTCAGCAGTTTATTTTATTGTATGTTACGATACTCATACATACTTTTCATATTTTATGATTAAATCTATGTCATCTCTATTTGAATATTAGAACATAGTTTTATTTGATGAGATGGCATTTGATTTCTTATGTGTGGAAATAGTATCTTAGTTCAGCACAATATTGATACGAAATGTGATTTATGTTGATTTTGGAAAGCTAAAATCACGGAAATTGAATGAAACCACCGTGTGTTACATGATTGATTACTTTCAAATCAAGCGAACAAGCAAGTTAAGCTTACATGTAAGCGAGCCTATTTTAATTTTGAGCATTTCGAGCAAGTTTGCAAGCAGCCCACAGTCCACAGATGCTTTCACCAAGCGTCAAGCAAAACACAACTAAAAAAATTTAATCAGGCAAGACAAAGCAAGTAATATTTTAAAAAATATGCAACAATTCAACAAGCATGAAATGTCAAAAGAATCTTTAAGAATAATCTTGCCAAAATATTACACTTTTATTAACGATACATCCAAAGGATGTATTTATACACACTCATTATTATAACTATTACGAGGGTTTTACTATCTAAG
>JAEPRC010000602.1:0-27480 GCA_016758945.1 Mucor plumbeus
GGGTGAATTATATATTATATGTGAATTACGATTTTCTGCCTAGTGCTATTCAAATTATTGAAAAGCATTTATAATGTAAAGTGTGCATAATAGCGTAGAGTTTAGTTTACATATAAGTCAGCAATAAGTCAGCAATAATTCACAAATAATTCACAAATAATTCACAAATAATTCAATGATACTGATATTTATTAATTCGTTCGCCTTCGGAAATAGGCCATTCCACATTTTAACTGGGTACTGATATGAAATGCGATATCTTCTTGAATGTAATCCCGAAATAAAAACTTCAAAATAATTCACATACAATTCACCTCTCTGCCTAGTGTAATTGAGTAATAAAATATATTTATTTGAAATGGGATTATAAATATATAAGGGGAAGAAAGAAACAGATAAATTCACTAATGTTCATTTAGTCTGTATAGATTATTGGTATTTATATGACTTGGGAGTTAGTTATATAATAATTGGGTTGAAGTAAGAATGTAATGGATCAAATCGTTACATACTGATTTAAAAGACTATTTATAATAATTGCATATGAACATGAACTAGAAATGGAACTATCTCTAAAATGGGCATTTAATATCCTTGAAGTTTATAAACCTGACATGAAATCTCAAAAAGATACTGATGTATCATTCTTAACCTGATGTGTCAAATCCGAAAGGTAAACAATAGTTCAAGGACCGAAACTTGATTAACAAATAAGCAACTAAATCATGCCTCCAGCAGCATAATCTTCCAGCATGATCTTCCAACATGACATTTCAACACGATATTATATCACAGCACATTACTAATATTAAACAATAACACCCACAACAATATCTATTACCCCACATCATTTTCTCAAATTAAATAGTAATAATAAACTCGCTCACAATTTCATTCAAATAAACGACATCCCTTTACTTGATTAATGTTCTATTTTTTATTCAATAATTTATATTCTGATAAATCAGATACAGTCAAACCTCGATATAAGGTCCCTCAATATAACGAAAACCTTGATATAAAAGAGGCATTTGTATCCACCGAAGACTGGGTGGACAAATTTTACAGCTTAAAATCCCTTATTTCGAATTTACATTTAAGGGAACTTTTTCTTTCCACATGCCTGAATTGCCACAAGATTTAAGATAAATATTGTTGCAAGAAAAAATGTATAATTTAATAAAGGAATTGGTTAAATTAAATCACACACCAAAAAACTAAAGAACTTTATTATAAGATGGAAAGCATCTCTTTTATATCCAAACTTCTTTAATTAAGACTAATCTAAATAAGTACATATTTATATATCCAATCAAACCTATGTGATACCATAATTCCATATTGCACGATATTAACTGAGCCTTATAACATATTACACAGCAATACAGAATATGTCCTACTAAACTGTGCCATAATCTTAACCAGGGTAACTACACAGAACTGTGGATGCAACAATGCCCCTTATTTTATTATTATATTATTGGCCCCAAAATTAATAAAAGAACATTTTTAGGTACAAAATTTTTATACTAGATCTAAATACTGAAAATTTTTTCTAATCTTTTGAGAAAAACCCATTTAATGTAATTTGTTTGCATCTGCATTGTATTAAGGGTTTTTTTATATCGTAAGTAGAAATCTACCATATCTTTAAGTATTTTGAAATCTTCATTATTTGTAGCAACAAAGTTTGAAGTAACAACATAACCTAAACTTGCTGGGGTTTTTCTCCATTTACAGGAATAACATCGTTCGTTTCTTCCATATCTTCAATTTCATCATTACCATCATGGATTAATAAGGATGTGGTGTGATTATCGAAGACGTCTTCATTCCTTTCTTAAAATTGAAGTTAATCTGTGTTTTAAATTTGATTTAAGGGAGGCCCTCGATATAACGGACTTTTTAAAAGAAACCACCGGTGCCCTTAAATTGAGGTTCGACTGTAGTACGATCAAGTTGCGTAAATCTATGTCGAAAATATAATCTAATGGTATGTCAAAAGTGGATTAATTTAACTTTACATTGATTAGCTTTTCGGTCGATATCTGAGATTATCTCATATGAGCGCATCAATGATCCTATGAGTCTATTGAACATCTCATTTGAGCACATCCATGTGCTCTGAGAGCATACAGGAGGTCAGAGTGTGTATGTTAGAATACCTCTTACAACGTTGCCCTAAAAATTGTACCAGAAACCCCCTTCAAAGAACAAATTTACTACATATCAGGCTCGAATTACGGGATCTGAATTATCAAACTCCGTTTTATGCGGGCTGTACCATAAAATTCCAAAAAAAATTACCACAAAATTTATTTTTTAGTTGATAACTTTTGAAATTTTAAAGCAATCTCAAAGAGTAATATTTTAAAACAGATGTACAAAGGAGCAAAATAGGTCTAGCAAAAATCCCAATCAAGCTCATACATTATTATTAGAGCTATTTCCATTAAGAGCGTACAAAAACGCAACTTCAATGGACCGTAACTCGAGATAGCAGCTGTTTAAGCAAGTACTTTATAAGCCAAGAATGCTTCTTTCATTTAGTTCTATCATATTTTATTATAAAATCAATTTTGAGAAATCATGAATTTTCCCCTTGTCTACCCTCTTCCAAAATTTGACTTTTTCGAAGAAAGCTAATGACTCTATAAAAAATGGAGCTAGAGTGACAAATAATGCCTTAAATAATAAGTGTTTTTTTGTGTTATTTGTCTGTAGCACTAATTTTAAAATTTAAATATGAAAGTATTTTTAAAATTACTAAAAACTGATTTTTATGTTTTTGCTTTTTTTACAAAACTTTTGGTGACACACGTTTTCAATAAATATACCATTAGATACAAAATTGAATTTTATGTTGAGGTTACTTAATAAAGCAAACCAGGTTACTATACGCTTTTGATGTCAATTTTGCATTTTAAAAATTTAGGATCGTTTTTATTCAATTTTTTCATCATCAGAGAATTTTGGATTTAAACTGCCGCCACACCTGAGATGTATGAAAGTTCAAACAAAATTCGCCGAAGTTATTATTTTTTTGCAATGCAATGGTATGTAGGGGATGTTTAAATTAGAAAATATAGTACTGTAGTTACAAATGGAACAACTCATTGTAAATTGAAGCAGGGTAGTGAAATAGTTTTGTTCAATTCAAATACTTTAATTGGATTTACAAAAGTTTCTTGTATATTTATGAGGGATAAGGAATTACATTATTTATTAAACTCAAGGGGAACAAATTCTTTAAACATCTCATTATTTGTGGTTTTTATCATTTTAATTATGCAATATGTTGCATAACAACGCTGAATTTCATTAAATTCACACAATAACATTTTTTACCTCTCTCAAATATTAGACTAAATACAAATATACTACAATCCAAAAGAAAATTAACATTTTCTCAAATTGTTAATGTGTATATGTATAATAATGAAACATACTTTGCCAAGCCTTTTTATAAACGGGATTGCTTCCATATGTATAACAGGATAACAGCGGCAAACACTTTACAATAATTACATGTTATGGGAGTTAATTTTAATAGTTAGACTATATTAATAGGTAAAATTGCATTGAAAACAAAGACGATAATAGTACTGTTATTAATTGTAATTAACAAATTATATTCATTCTATAAGTACAATATGTAAAAGGGACAAAAAAAAAAGGACAAAGGTGTAAAGTAAGCTTTAATTGAGTGAGATGTCTGCTACGTGCATACGTGCATAATAGACAATTTATTTTTTGACTCGGTGATTTAAAGCTGTATTTAGATATACAGATAAATCTCGATATAAGGTCCCTCAATATAACGGAAACCTCGATATAAAGGAGGTTTTTGTATCATGGATTAAGGATGTGGTGTGATTATCTAAGATGCCTTTATTCCTTTCTTAAATTGAAGTTAATCTGTGTTTTAAATTTGATTTAATAAGGGAGGCCTTTGATATAAGGAACTTTTTAAAAGAAACCACGAGCGCCCTTAAATTGAGGTTTGATTGTACAACTGATTAAATACATATTGAATGAATAGTTTTCAGATAAAATCTGTATACAAAAAATGCAGATTATTGCTATTAAATAAAGAGTCTCTTCAGTTTTGCGTATGATTTTTAATTTATAACAAACCCCTGTTATATTAAATTAAATAACTTTTTGTGAACTATGATTTAATTGAAGTATTGTGCAATTCAGTAAGTACGTCTAAATTTTGTCCTCCCGCGCCTGGGCTTGTCATGAAAATGCGGAAATGGAGATACCCACTTTTTCAGCTTACTTTGTATGGGCTGCTTCGAATATTTTTGGAAAAAATTTATAAAACCAAATTATATTTCGAAGTTAAATTTTAAAGTTTCCTAAATGCGTAATAAATTTAAAACAATATGTCTTAATGCGATCAGTTAATAAGATCTATTTTTAAAAAAGTATAACGCAGGTTTCTACAAAATGTTTGTCTTTCCCTCCTCAAAAAAAAGTAAAGTAACTGAAAAAATGCGCGTAGTCAATGAATATTGATCCAAATGGACTGGAATTTTGAATTTGACACTAAGTCTATAGCAATGCGTACAATCAAAACTTTAATATCTAGTGCTATGTTGGTTAATTTATACAAACAAAACATCTGCTTTAAAAACTATTGTATCGCTCATAATTATTTTGAGCGATAACTGATCGATCCGTATCCAGCTAATCCCAACGCTTTTTGAAATTTTTGTTCAAAGATACCTCATTATTCCATCAAAATTTTAACTAGTATCAAGAGATATAGAAGGATAATACTTATTAAAGTTATAAAATTTCATATGTGTCGGGTGTATGTTGCAGTGCTAAATTAAATGACACAAAAAAGGATATAATATTGTTTCTTTGCTTGAATAAAATAATCTGACGCTTAGCAAATATGTAATATACTTTAAATGCTAGGAATGCTGAAACCTTCAACGCACTTTTAAAATACAATATGTTTGATGTCATTAATTGTACCTTTAACTTGGTGTACTGTAATTTCAGAAATCTTTAATTTGGTAGCGACATCAACAATTGAACGCAGCGATTCTTGCCTTTTTAGGATTATGTGATGTAAAGAAAGCATTGCCCGTGTAAAAATATTGAAAATTGGTAACATTAGAAGCTATATATATATATATACATATATATATAATAATAATAATAATAATAATAGCACTGTGTCTTTATATCATCTACATGTTAATATCCTTGAGTAAACAACTGCAAAACAATCAAACATTTGTTATTTCAGCAGCTGGCTGTCACTTCGAACTCAAATTTGCGTAATACGGTTAAATATATAATTTTATTTATGATAGTTTTATTTTTGAATAAAAGTATTTCCAATTTTTAATGAAAAATTAGATCATACTCTTTTCAGGCACACTATTTTTAAAAGCCCACTAGTTGAAAGGATACAGAAGGGGTATAAGCTTTTCAAAAGTTGTGCCAAAAACTTGAAAATCATTTTAGATATTTATGTATAAACAGCATCAAGCTATAAGACAGTACGCTCCCCAATTTTAAATGTTGCCTTTTATAGACAATTAAGCCTAAATATATTCTACCAGAGATACTATTCACTCAGAAAACTGCTGTTTTTAGGAAATTTATGCAAATATAACCTTAAAATATATCCAAACCTAATGTATTATACAGTGCTTTATACTTTTAGAAAATCATTTCATAGCCATTTTTTTTTATTGTTCTGCGTTTTCTTCCTTGATTTAACGCTTATGGTACTCAAGTATTGCGATTTGCACTAATTTTTTGTGATTGTATATATATATATATATATATAAAATGGTTATTTCCTTACGCGTCATTGGAGTAACACACGACACCAATATCATATGCTAAGACCTGATAAGAAAAGAACTATAGTTATAAATCAGAGTAGATATTGCAAGTGTAGTAGATCATCTTCTAGAATATATGAATATAAAAGCAGTGAGTGTAAGCCCTTTAAGTGGTAAAGAATATTTTAACTATGACAATGATATAACTTCTACAATCCTCTAAATTTAACTAAATTACGCACAAGAAATAAGCTCCCAATATCTTTTGTATCTGATTTCAAGCCAAAATGATAGTCTGAACTGGAGTATGAAGACAAAAAACAGTAGATAATCAAAGTTAATAAATAGTTAAATTATGTATAGATTGATGTACCATCAATCTTAAGTGAATCGTTCTGCTCTCCTTGTTCAGGAACGGAACGGAACTACGGCTAACTTTCCAGAGAAGATGATTCGCTCTTTTTTTTGATAAAATCTTTGATGAGCAGTATTTAGTTGTGTATATTGAAGAAGTTGATTGAAATTAGATATTCATATGTTTCGATTACACATAAAAAATATGCCAGGATTGACCCTTACTACAGCTTTGAAGCATATTTTCTAAATCCTGACTACAACATCTTAAAATTAAATAATATTTCACTTTAATGCTTAATATTTTTGCTGATAAATCATTTGTAATCTGTTTACTAAGCGTCAACTTGGTTTTGCAACCAGAGTTTCAATACAGGCAAAGCTTACTATAATTAAATGGTTCCACAATACGCCATTGTTTCCATAAAGGTGGATCAATAAATACTAATATATAAATATTGATACTGATTTCTTTTTATTTTTTTCATTATATACATTTCAAATATAAAATATGACCAAAAACATTGTAATCGTAGGAGGCGGATTTGCTGGTACAAAAGTTGCCAACAATCTTGAAAAAGCTTTGGCAAAAGCAAATGATCAAGAGTTTCGCATTGTATTAGTAGAAAAGGTAGATAAAGTATATACATATACACTTATATTCTATACTAATCATGCATACAAACACATAGAAATCTCATTTTTATCATGCTATTGCTGGTCTTCGATCTGCTGTCCTTGATTGGGATTCTCGTATTATGATTCCGTACACCAATTTATTCCAAAACAAGAAAAATAAGGTGATCCAAGCAAGCGCCGAACAATTATTGAAGAACGAACTTATATTAGATCAACCTGTAGAAGAATTTGGTGTTCGCATTCCTTTTGATTATCTTGTAATTGCCACTGGTACACAATATCCTTTTCCTGGTAAAGTATCTGAATTGGATTATGAAACTGCTCATTCCAGAATGCAATCACTTCGTAGTGATGTCAAGTCTGCAAATTCTGTCGTTATTGTTGGTGGTGGATCTGTGGGTATCGAATTAGCTGGTGAAATTCGTGAAGTATATCCATATAAGAAGATTACTATTGTGCACTCCAAAGATAGCTTTCTAGATGATTTCGATAATTCCACCGCCAAATCGAAAAAAGATGTTCTAGCTCTGGTTCAGAAAAACAACGTTGATACTATCTTTAATGATGTTGTTATTTTGCCGATTAATTCAAAAGATCCTTATTATAAGCCTGTAGACGGCGTAGTAAACACAAAAAGAGGAAAATCTATTCAAAATGTTGATCTTGTTATGCTAGCTTTTGGTAGCCGTCCTCAAACGGAATGGTTAAAGAACACTGATATCGGTGCTGAAATTGTGAACCGTAATGGTTATATCAAAGTCAAGGATACCTTTCAAGTAGATCATCCTGATTTGTCACATGTTTTTGTCTTGGGTGATGCTGCTGATTTCAATGAATCAAAATTAGCTCTTCGTACGAATACACATGCTCCTATTGTTGCTAAAAATATTGTACAAGTTGCAGTAGAAAAAAGACTTGTTCCTACAGGTTTACATAAAAGCACCCTCACTTTGATTTTTATTTCGTTTGGTAAAAAGCAAGGTATTGGGTATGTTCCTTTGTTAGGCGGCATACATGTTGGAAGTTGGTTAGTTTCGAAATTGAAGGGTGGCTCACTTTTTGCTTACAAAAGTTGGGAAACTTTGAATCTTACAGAACCCTCCTCATCAGAAAGGTAGAATAATGTAGATTTTTTTTTAAAAAATTTGTTTGAACTAATTAGTCAAACAGAGAAACCAAGCCAACATCTGGAACCTTATTTATCATTATATCTATACTCGTAATTGCTACTTCAATTGCTGCAGTTGTTTATTAAATTACAAATTTACATCAATAAACGATTATTTAACTTTTTGAAACATTTAGTTTTTTGATAGTATTTTCAATTTTATTAAATTTATTGCTTAAACAAGAGCTCTTGTATTTACATAATATAGATGTGCATACTATTATACCAAGCATTTCTTTGAATGAAGTTTTTTTTTTTTTTTTTTTTTTTTTTTTAAGGCATATTTTAAGCATTTCAGCAATTTTGCGTTTGTTTTCAACCTAATACACTACAAACAGAATACCTGATGTAATGTTGGGCTCTTTCAACGTTTTTCCAGTCGAAATTTTGAATTTAGAGTATGTATGGCTCTTATAAGAACTCTTTAAATTTGATAAATTGTATAACACAAGTCCAAAAACTATCATCATTATTGGTTGAAGATTAAAAGCGTGATAGTAAATATTCAAATGTGATTGTACTACATACGAGCTTCAATAATAAGCACCAGCTGTGATAAATGGGTTATCTGAAACTTATCGATGTTTCTTCTTATCTCGGTTTCCCAAAACAGCTAACAAACAAATGTTGTTTTGGAAACCAACGATTCATAATCTCACTTCTTTCCCCTTCCCCTTCAAACAATGTTCATTATATATAACATTACAACTGAAAGACAATTTAAAAGACTTGTATCAAAGACTAATACCATAAATGTGCTTAATTTTTGGGCTTTATGGGCAGAACCATGCAAGCAAATGAATGAAGTATTTAATGAATTGGCGGGTAAATTTCCTTCTTTGACGTACATTCAGGTAGTTCTTTTTTATAGTATATTTAAAAAAAATGGCTAATAAATATAATAGATTGAGGCAAACGAATTTCCATCAATATCAAAATTAATGAACGTTGATGCAGTTCCAAGTTTTTTAATTGTCAAGGTAAAATATAAGTTTGAATCACATTGTATATGATTGATTTGTTAACATTTCGAGTGTATTAGGAAAACGAAATATTAGATACTATTGAAGGGGCAAAAGCAGCCGAATTATCCAATTTAGTTGCAAAATACAGTCATGCACAAAATTCAGATCAACAAGAAAATATCAGCGATAATGCACTAGAATTTCGTCTTCGAGATTTAATCCGGACGGATCATGTTATGGTATTTATGAAGGGAATTCCAGACAAACCTAGATGTGGATTTTCCAAGCAAGTAGTTGAGTTACTATCAGAATTACAAGTGAAATATAGCTCATTTGATATCCTTTCAGATAATCAAGTTAGACAAGGATTAAAGACATTTTCAGATTGGCCAACATATCCACAAATTTATGTAAAAGGTGAATTAATAGGCGGGTTAGATTTATTAAAAGAAATGATTGCATCTGGTGAATTTCAAGAAATGGTATAATGTTAAATGCTTTATTTTTCTTCTGATCCAGGTGGTCGATTAATTCTAACTTGTTCCCATTCATCATCTGCATCTGCTTGTAAACGCTGAAATAATAAAATGTATTAACAAAATATGCACATAATACAAAAAAAAAAAAAAAAAAAAAAAAACGTACGAAATATTCCTCTTGTAAACTCAGTTTACGTCTATTCTTGTCCATACCCAGTGCCTCTTCTTTAGCAACCTATCATAATTTTATTAATTAGACAGTCTTTTACGTATAAAACTACTCAAAACAAACCTTGGTATGTCTTCTATCTCGATGATCAAACTTTGTTTGTGTTAACTGAGCTAAACCAAATGAACCAGCAACCATAATACCAAGAAATGGTAAACCAAAATAAAGAAATGGTTTTTTTTTGGCTTGGGCTGCTAATGGACTAAATGCACTTTGTTGTCCATAAGGTTTGTTTTGAAAGGTTCCCATAATAATAATAACAATGAAAAAAGTAGGTTTAAAGTGAAAAAAGAGCAGATGCCATTCAACCCGATTGCCCACCCTTGAATTGCATTTGTTTATAAAGCCACTTTCTTTTGGCAAGTCCGACAACAAATGTCAAAAAGTACAAATGTTGAGCACACTACTTTTTTTTCATTACTGATAGGTGTATGATTTCAATGAAGTCCAAATTTAAATTAATAAATACTTATAAGAAAAGACTACTTGGCGCTTGGAAAATACTTGCAAAGCAGCAAATATAGATAATGTAAACATTTTTTTTTTGTAATTTGCGGCCATCTCTAGCACTTATTTTTAACAAGGATATCTAAAATGATTGTGTACAGAAACCCTCCAAAAAAAAAAAGTTTCATTATAAACACTGGTTGCAAAAATCCATCAAATTTACAAAAAAATTGTACATGGACCTAAAATATGGCTGTTATATATAATTTCTTTGTTATATCCAGATAGTTTAAACAAGATTTATACCCAACACACTAAAGCCAGCTCAATTCCATTTTAATTTTTTATCACATGAGAGCACGAACCTCATATCTGTAGCAAAATAAACTATTTCAATAGATGTTGCAATAATGTAATAGCTTATACTCATCATTTGAAAGCAATGTCATCGCTCATATCGAGAAATAATTTTTTTAATGCCATTATTAAGGTATTTGTAGCTTTGGCACGCTCTAATTGTCTACCTAGTAGCGTATTGAGTGGGCTGTCTATTAATTTTAAATTACAAAGAAGGACAGGTTGGTTGATGTTCAAAATTGAAGAGCCTGACACACTTTTAGAAAGACATTTAATTATTTCTTTGAAATCTTCTACAATATTTGACAGGGTAATTGCTACCGTTCATCTAAATGGCCTCAAATTAGTCTGAATTTGCACGGGAATAGGCGATGTTTTTATTACCCACTCTCTTTTGTATATTTATGGTTATAGTATTATCCAACTAATTTTTATTACATATAAAATAACTGAAAGCTGTGTGCAATAGTTTTATAAAGTGCTTTTAATCACTGCAAATTATGTTTGCTTCTCACACAATATTGCAAAAGTAAAATTACGTTAATATGAATTGATGAAACGGATATATTTATTGGAAAGAACGGGTGTCTGATATATGATTAATTATAATCACTTATTTGATACGTGCAAGAGTTGATCTTGATCGTACATAAACTTTGTTAATTGATTTCCGTTTCGACGCATATTTTGTTTTTATATTGACACAAGACAAAATAACAATACAATTATGTTAATTTTCTCTTCTCTTCTTCATTTTTTACTTCAATTGATCTTTACCTGAGTGATTTAACCTACCTACATGCTTTTGTAAACAGCAAAATGATGGCAAACCGGGATTCCAATTTCAAAAATGCAACTGTTATATTTTAGGATCTATTTTCCATTTCAGAAAAAAAAAAGTTGGACATTTGAAGGACTTTTACGACCGAATATTAATAATTTAACTTTTAAACAATACTAGCATAATGTTTATTATTAAAATTGTAAGATGTGAGATTTTGAACGAGGTATAGTAAGGCAAGATTAGAGTTGAAATCAACATCTAAAATTTTTTTACCAAAAATACTGAAGATCAAGTCTATCGAATTGTAGCTTTCTTTAGTTATTATGCATTCTAGAACTATAGACGGCAGTAAACGATTCAAATCTAACATTTAAAATAATACTATAGGCCAATTTTTTTTTTTACATGTTTGACATTTTTTATGAGCTATACATCTTTCAATTTGATTTAATGTTTTAAATAATCCTTTTTTTTTTTTTTTTTTTTTGATATTTTACATTAAGAAACTGCAAGAAAGCTTATGTAGTATAACCAAAACTGGTATATTTAGGCTCATTAACCATCGTTCACTGAAACAAAAACAGGCTTAAAACGCAATAATTTCTATTTTAGGTAAGTATATCGATCATTTAGAATAAAAAAGTCTGTTGCATTAGTTGAAAGCATATTCTTAAAGTCAATAGTCCCTGCATTAGAAAGTTTAATGCATTACTGGAATCTGTGTATACACAGCTGACTATTTTTTCCTGAATGGTGTCATTAGAACACAGCTTCTCGAAGTAAATACTCTGTATGTTATTTTTGAATAATGTTTTTGATAATCTAAAAATTTATAAACACAGCTAAAATAAAAAAAAATGCATCTGTTAAAGCTAGTTTGAAATTGACAAATTTCAGGATTTGTTAAAATCTTTTAAATGATATTATTTAGGTTTAACATTTTAAAGAGGAGGAAAGTCTAAAAATGGCTCAGTAACACCCATTTTACAATTGTGTGATATAGAGCAATATTATATTTGATATATTTTTAGTGTTCAAAAATATTTAAAAGAGTAAAAAAAAAAAAAAAAAAAAAAAGACAAAAGAAAGGCTTCATAAAGCAATAATTCCTTTGAGAAACATTTCAAAATGTTCATTTGTTGTCTTCCTTAATTGACACCTGCCGAATTAAGATATGCTAACTGAAACTAAACAAATGGAATATTCCTTTGTAAATGAGCCATAATAGCATATTGAAGGGGCCCAGGTACATCTAACCTCGGTAGCTTTGGCATAAATACATTCCATTAGGCACGTGTAATGCATAGTAATGTATACACGAAAGCTATATATACATACGCTTCGATAAAGTTACCTATCATTATCGAATCTGTTGTTTAATGTGAAATTACAAAAATATTATTATTAACAGCCCATCTCCCCCCTCTCTCTCTCTTTTTTTTTTTAAAAAAAAAAACGTAAAGGCCGAGACAAATATCCGTTTCGCTTGTTTTCACAATCCCGTTTACAAAAGTATGTGTTGACGTTTTTTGTATACCTGAAAAATGCTTCTTTTTTTGTGTAATGTTCAATTTGATTGGTAGAAGATGATCGTTTTATTTTTAAATGCAATTACAATAAAATATATATGGTTAATTTCATAAATGATCTCCGTAGATTCAGTGAGAAAGTATAAAGCCTCAAACTACGGTAACTGAAATTAATTTCTTATAGTATCAAATTATGTCATACTAAAAAGTCTTGGTTTGAAACACACAAAACATAACATGTTTATATAAAAAAGCCAAAGGAATGCGACAGTATATGTATATAACCTATCATGTCATATCATGTTATATCAGCAAGATATTCGACAAAAATGCTATTTATATAAAACTACATTATCCGTTTAACCCTTTCTCTCTTGTTTCATAAATTAAACGCATTTGGTGGTTTATTTTTACTTTGTATTACAATAAAAAGGATCACCTTGGCATACTACGACTAATCAAGTAACGAAAGACCGGTCTAAAAAGGTTCCAATATTATAATAATTAGACCATCAACAGATCGTCATTTATTGTAGATCTCTTCCATATCTCTTTCTTCCTTTTCTTTCTTTCATTTCGCTATTCTTATACAATGTCATTTCTTGGCTCAAAAGATTACATAAAAAAATATACATTGCTTGCCTTTGCATTTGCATCTTCTTTGATTATACCTTCATTAATTTACTCGTTGGGAAGAGTTCCTATACTTAGTGATGCCATAAATCAACCTTATAGATATCCATCTATGGTGAAATATAGTTACAAATGGCCAGATATTTCATCATTTACAAATGGTGCGCCTATTATCAGTAATTTAACAGAAGACAATGACATTTACAAAGAAATTGACCAAAGATATTGCGGGCAAGATAGATGTAGATTCTTACTACCGGTTGCCATCACTGAGCAAGGTTTGTTTATTATATTATCAACCTTAAAATGCTTATTAACAACCTTAAATTTTTCAGAATCAAAAGCACAATTACATTTTAGACAATTGTCATTTCTAGCCGGTAAAATTGGCAGAACTATTGTATTACCAAATGTTTATAATTCACATTTGGGTGCATGTTTACCACATCCATTCTCATTTTATTATGACCAAAGTTGGTTGGATGAAAACAAAAAGCATTTCAACTATATAACAATGGAAGACTTTAAAGCATGGCTACTTGAAAGACATTATGCTGGTGCTATTCCTTCTGGACAAGAAATTTACATGCAAGGTTCTAGAAAGTCAAGATTGTTAAACAAAATCAAAAACTGCTTTAGTGATTCATTTGATTTCTCAGGAAGACCTACAGTTAGCTATCAGTTACAAGATCATCAAGATCAACGTCATATAAACATCACAGATATTATGATGAACCTATTTAGTGATAAAGCTAGACAACATGAATATCTTGATGGAACTCTTCCATCATCCTCTTCTACTCTCGGAAAAACAAAAGATTTTAAGGTTCATACCGGCTCCCCTCCAGTTGATGTGATTAACTTGTTCTATGACCGAAGGTTTGTGTTATTTTGTAATACAAAAAAATAAATACAACTAAAACAAGACAAAACAAAACAAATAGATACAAATTTATCAATGATCATGATGCTCAAGAACCTTTACCTTATAGCCAAAGATGGGTTGATGTAGCAAACCAAATATCTAATCAGTTAAAACCATACATGGCCATTCATTGGAGAATGGAAAGGCTAGAACCTGTATCAAATTTATTACCCTGTGCAATGGATCTTATCGATAAAGTTCAACAATTAGCGCTACCAAATAGCGAACAAAAGTATCCCAATGTATTTTTATTAACTGATTATCCTCATTTATTAAATGCAACTGGAGCAAGACCTGAATCAAGCTCATTTCAAGTAAATCAACTAAAACCAGAACATCATAAAGCCATTGAGTACTTGTATCAACATTTAAATATTTCGTTAACATCCGTTAATAACAACAAAATACCTTATAATGAACTACCAAATGAAAATTGGCATATTTTGCCTATTGATGCTACTTCAGATGATGGATTACCTGCTGATCGTAGTGTGCTTGGTATTGTAGATAAATTAATTGCCATGAATGCACAATGGTTCTTTGCCGGCCGTCCTGGTGTTTGTGCTAAATCAAGTAGTTTTACTGGTCGTATATCAAATAGCAGAAAAAAGGCATTCAAACATGGTGATCATAATGTCATTTTGCCTGTGAGAACATTTGATATGAAGAAGCAGCCGATGGAAGTTTAATACTTTAGTAGTAGCAGTAGTAGTAGTAGATTTTGTAATATAGCCCTTTCTTTCCCAAACACTATTGATTAGTTGTAATAATAAATTTTCATGTATTATATTTATCCAGTGTGTCACCTATGTATATACTCAATAGAAGCCATTATGGGAATATTTATCCAATTATGGAAATATTAAAATTCTCTCATAGCTTTGAATAAAATGCCTCTTGATTTTCATTTCTGTCATACCTATATGACAAGAGGATACAAGGAAAATAGGCTTTTTTCATTTTTTTTCTGATGATATTAATGAAACACCCCAAATAGATGTTTATCTTGGCAAAACCTTAATGCCACATTTGCCTGGCTGTTTACACGACACATAAAATGAAAAGATGGTTTGTGGGATTGTGTTATTGCAACACAGCAAAAAAAAAAAAAAAAAAAACGAACCTCCCACGTTTTCTGGTTGATAGGGCATGTTTTTTTTGGATAAAATATTACTTTGTATGTACATTAAATACACAAATTAATAGCAAATTGCAGAGCCAGATTTTTGTAACACTAGAGAAATGGAGGTTCTTGAATTTACAATGAACCATGGTAAAATGATTGCTTGCAATTGCTTGCAATCGCTTGCAATTAATAAACAAATGAAATTTTAGAAGTACTCAAGAACATCAAAAACTACAGTTTAACAATTTAATAAGTTATGATATTTTTTTGTTACTGTAAATACAAGCTCTATTAATAGAAGCTGCTTTTTTGTCCTTGCTTGAATAAATTGTAACATTTTTATTTTTATACCAATCGTTTTACAAAATATAATTATTGAATTTAATTAATTTATTGTTCGGTTATCGAAGCTGGTACACAGATATCAGTAAGGCATATCAATCCAGGACAGCAACCTAATACGGTATTTCTATACCCACATGGTTTCAACGGTCCGAAACAAGCTTGCTGACTGGTTTGAGCTATAAATAATGTAAAAAAAACGAGAGCAATGATACGAGTCTTGATTTGAAGATGCATCTTGATTATATTCACAAAAACAAAAGAAGAATAAAGAAATAATAAACCCGTTTACTCAAAAGCCAAAAAAAAAATTAGGTAATATCATCAAGGAGAACATTAATTTTAATTGTAAAGTGGTGTGCATGTACTTTTTATTCTCGAGTTTCTGTTTTTCAGGAGTATATTTGTTTTTCAATGAAAAATATTTTTTTTTTTATCTGTGTATTATTTGAACATATTATAAAGCTAAAACAAGTTGTCCATTAGAGGCATCAGGAATAAAAATCAATGGTTTTCTGCATAAGAAATACAGTGGTAGCGGTAATTTAAATACAATTTTGCTATTAATGTTTTATTCTACAGATTTGACAAATTTCGAAAAAAATTTCTCTTTAAAGGATTATTGAAATATAAAATAAACAATAAGTGCTAAATATGTAACATTTAAACTGATATTCATTTTTGGTTTTAATTAAGCCTCTATTTTTATCTTGTAATTTTGCTCACAAAATATAGAGTAATTTACATATAACCGAGTTTTTGGTTTATAGGGCAAATATCAAAGTTCTTGGCTTTTATTAATGTTAAAAACTGTTGGAGGTGAAAGATGTTGCTTTTGTGGTTCTTTTGTGCCAATATTTACCATAATAAAAAATTCCGCTTTCGCTGTCAAAAATTCAAATTTACAAAATATGAGATTTTGGACGAGGCATGGTAAGGGAAAAACCGAGTTGAAGAATTGTCCATATATTACATCTACTAAACAAGGGCAATCATTTACTATACTTTTAAATGCTCAATTTTGCTTGTACACTACAAAACGCGCTATTCAAAGTATTAATTTTAATGAATTTTGGTGCAACATGGACATTTTGCTGTACATTTTCGCGCAAAACACGCAGGTTTTTGTTATAAAAAGTTTTATCGTATAAACTATTCAAAAAAATTAAATAAAATAAAGTTTAAGCCTAGTTTGCTTTTTATATGCATTAAAAGTTTTAATAAAACTTACCCACTACACTTTCGAGTGTTTGTAGTTGAACCATATTTATTACGGAGATTGTCGTTCATTATTCTTCAATCCTTCTTTTTTTTTTTTTTTTTTTTTTTTTTCATTTAAAACAAAACCCGTCAGCATGGCTCCTTGGAACGCAATACCAACCGAAGTTTTAAAAAGAATACTACAATGTATCGACAGTATCCAGCAACTTGGTGAATGTAGGTTAGTCCACACAAGTTGGGATTATCCTGCCGAATCAGCCATGTTTAGTAAAAACATAGATATAAAGAATGACAATATGCTATACAAGTTCTGTAGACACTTGAGAAGGAAACCAGGAAGAGGAAAACTAATCACACATCTTAATATGGATTCAGTGTGTAGTAGGACTTTTTTGGAGGAATTATTAAGGATATGCTTCACGCCAAATATGGAAGCTTTAATGGGGGATGTGCTCTCTGAGGAGGACGTTGGTTACAAATTGATTAGTGAAATCGTCCTAAATTCAACCGAAGATTTTAACAAACTAAGATACGTCTCTAATAACCGCTTTGCTACAGAATCGTATTTGGAAATGCTCAGTTTATTTAAAGAATCTTTGGAAAGAATGGATTTACAATTCACGGATAGTATGCTAGGTGAAGAGGACTGTAGTTATTTAGCTGCAAAGTTTGCTTCAGAACTGAGCGAATTTAAAAGTTTGAATCGTCTTGATCTACAAATGTACTATAATTATAGCCTTAAAGACATGGAGAAAATATTGGATAATTGTCCCTATTTGGAATATTTACGAGCATCTATAGGTTCAATTCAATGCAATTCTATAGAAGAATGCTTTGGTAGTAACAAGATCAAGAAATTCGAGAGCCTCAAGATATTGGTGCTGTATATTGATCCAGGCGAATCACCTATCCTGCTTGAATACTGCTTGACTAAATATCCAAATATTGAAAAAATTATCTATCACTCCCCGGATGGTCCACCCGATTTTGCTGACGAAATGGGTGATTTCCCTATAGAGCTTGAAATGCTCAAATCTGTACCCTATTATGAAATGGAATTTACGCTTCATGAAGATGACGATGTCGGAGTGATTCGTGAAACAATGCAAACAGAGTATAATAACGTCGTTATAGACATTCTTGATAGACAATTCATGGGGTAAGGGGCAAAGGAAGTGAGTGTAAAGGTTATGTTGAAATAGAAGGCACACCCTTTAGATTCTGCTTTTATAACCACAATAAATCCTATGTATATAATGCTCTTTTTATTGTTGGTTCTGACAAAAGATGTGATTTATTTTAGAATTATAGATGCGATATATATCTCTGTAAAGGTGGTATATATGTGCGCTTTAAAAAATAATTAGTAGTAAAGTTTGAATTTTGAATAATATGGAGAAATAAAAAAAAGCCCTAAATACTGGAATGTGATATATATACAGTATATATATATATATATATATATATATACGTATGTATGTAGAAGTACTATTTTGCACTAATGCATTGCTTAACAAAACTTTTTCGACTCATGTTGAAATGCTTTTTGAAACAATTGCAATGATCTAAAAGTGTATTTTTTGTGTGAATAAATCAATGCTACATAGGGTTATACCATTTTACTATCTAGAGAAATTGCTTGATGCATAGCAACGTTGAAATTTCAATATTTGTAGTTGTATCGCAGCCAATACATTAATATCTACATAAATGGTTAGAGAAAATGCTCTACATTTACAATTTTTAAGCATCAAGTGTTTTTAAGATCTTAATTCAAGCAACTAGACAAGATAAATACTGTTTAAATGTGTCAAATGCTCTCAATTTCAAATACAATTTGTAAATGGTCCCCTGGATTTGAAGCCAATCATGTTTTTCAGTCAACTAATAACAGGCGCCTCTTCGGGGACGCGTTAAAATTTCGACGTGCTCATTTGGTCCTCCGAGTCGCTATAGCAACCAACAGTGGAATAATAAATTCGAGGAATAAAACCAAAGTTTTCTTTTGTATTCGAACAACAAAATCATGATGAGGAGCCCTAGAAAGAAGGAAAATCGTGGAAATCCTACCGTATTGATATCCCCTCTTCGAAGACACAGAAAACAACGTAATATAGAAGTTGAAGAGCCATCTGATGATGAAGTTCAATTATGTCGAGTTCGTTCTACTGAAGGTTCACCAGAACGATCCAATACCACTCAACGTTCTCATATAGCTAGAATGTATCATCAATCTCCACAGCGTTTATCTTCTTCATCAAGAATTCCCTCAGACTCATGGCAAGAAGCTTCTACAGAACCACTTATTCCTCAAACACCCAATGAAGACAATTTAACAAAGAATAAAGATAACGAAAGCAAGAGTGATACAACTAATGTTGTTGATACACCAAAGACATTAGGAAAACGTGAAACTGAGGAACTTTCAGAAACAGATAGCCAGCATAAATCATTGCGACAATCGCAAGACTCACAAGAAACACATAATATTGCTTACTTGAATAAGAAATTACAATTGCAATCATCTCAACAACCTTCAGCATCATCCTCAAGAATTCCTTCTGACTCATGGCAAGATGCTCCTACTGAACCACTTGCTCCACCAACTGCAAATGAAGATAGCTTTTCAATATCTAAAGCTGATACCCCCTCTATTGTATTAGCAAAACGAAAAGCAGATACATCAATTGATTCTGATGTCCTTTCCAAAGCTTTGCGTAGAACACAAGAATACATTAAGCAAGAATTAGAAACTAAAAAAGAAAATGTAAATATCAAAATTTTGAATTTAATGAAATATCTACTAAATAGTTTTTTAATTTAGAATTCTAAAAAGCAACAAGTTAAGCTTAATGGCAATAAATCTGTTCAACAGGCATCAAAAGAAACAGATGATGAAGCCAAGCCCCAACAACAAAGTAGTCAATCAAAGCAACAAATTGATAACAAAACAGAAAGAAATATGGGCCCACCAAATCAACAACAACAACAACAACAAAAACAACAACAACAACAGCAGCAGCAGCAGCAACAACAACAACAACAACAACAACAACAACAACAACAACATCAACAACAACAACAACAACAACAACAACAACAACAACAACAGCAGCAGCAACAGCAAGGCAACAAAAGACCAACCAGAGAAGAAGAAGAAGCCCGCATCGCCCAAGAGATCGATCATTTAATGAAAACTGTCAAATGTTTACCCAATTATTACAAATTGGTGGATAAAATTGGTGAAGGTACATTTAGTACTGTTTATAAAGCTCAAGATATTAGAAGAGATTATTATGACAATAATGAATGGGAACCTCAATTACTTGAAAGTGCTCAAAATTCATTTGTATCTCCATCTTCTACACCCACTCGTCCAACAATAGCCAGTGGAAAGGAAGGAGAAAATAATAGTGGTAGTAGCCAATCTCCTCCATCATCACCAAAAGACCTAAGCGAATTTGTTGCTCTCAAAAGAGTTTATGATACCAGTAGTCCCCGTAGAATTGCCAACGAGATTAAAATTCTAAAAAAACTCAGGGGAAGTAAATGTATATCTCCAATGATTACAGCATTCAGACAACAAGATCAAGTTTTTGTTGTTATGCCATACATTCAGCACGATGATTTCAAGCCAACATTTAGCAAAATGGAATTAATTGACATCAAATATTACATGAAATCCTTGTTTACTGCATTACAACAATTGCATCGATTCAAGATCTTGCATCGCGATGTGAAGCCTAATAATTTTTTGTACAATATTCGAAAAAGAGCAGGCTATCTTATTGATTTTGGATTAGCAGAGGTATGAATTGAACTATGTACATAATTGATTAATTTATTTATAATTGCAATTGTAGAGCGAAGAAGATGTTAAATTACTGGAATTATATGTTGAAAAAGCAGTGAAAGCGTCTAAATTCAATGTATATTCTCAAGCACATCATAACAATAATAGTAGCAGCAGCAATAGTAGTATCAATGGTATCAACACCAATAGCAGTAACAAACTTGGTCCAGTTCCCCTCACCAAAATGGCAAGCTCTAATTCTGTATTAGCTGCTCTAACAAATAAAGAAAACCGTGCTGGATCCACTTCCGCTCCATCTACATCAGCAGCAGCAACAACAACTACAAATTCAACAACAAATCCAACACCTACAACTTCTACAAACTCCAGCAGTAATAGAAATTCAAATAGAGTAGTTAAAGGCTACATAAAAAATGATCCAAGACTTGCAATTCGAGCTAACCGTGCTGGTACTCGTGGCTTCAGAGCTCCTGAAATTTTGATGAGAGTGACACATCAAACATGCGGTAAGTAATTATAGTTAATCTATTAAAATGTTTTGTTAATATTTTATAAAATAGCCATTGATATATGGGCTGCAGGTGTCATTTTACTCTGTTTACTTACAAATACATATCCATTTTTTGTGCACAATGATGAAGCAGATGCACTTGTGGAACTAGGTCAAGTGTATGGTTTGGATAGAATGCAAGAATGTGCCCGTGTCAATAGTAAGTGTATTTTAATGTAATTATTGAAAAATACAATATTAATACTTTTTTTTTTTTTTTTTTTTTTTTTTTAGATCGTCATTTCGAAACAAATGTAAATATACCAAAAGACAAGCTTCCTTGGGCATCATTAATTGAAACATTGAACAAGGAAAAAATGCAATCCTGGGACCAAAGAGATTTTGATGCTGCCGTAGATTTGTTGAGAAGATCTCTAGAGCTAAATCCCAACAAGAGAATAACTGCTGATGAGGCTTTAAAACTTGAATTTCTTCAAGTAGACTAAATAGCTGCTATTGTCCAAAAGGAAACTTAAATTGTAAATATGCCTCATGTAGATATCAAAGAAAAAAGCTAATAAAATTAGTTTGTACAATATGAATGTTGCATGTATTTTTTTTTTTTCTATAATTGATTTTCTTCAATCAAAGTATAAATATAAAATGTCCTCGCATGTCAATTAAAGTTTTTGGGATTTTGCTTCAAAGTTTGATCTTAATCCATCTAGAGCGACTATCTGCATATCTTGTGGAACATAAAAAAGCTGCTTCAAAAATCAAACTTTACACATGATTTTACCCCTGAAGATCAGAATAGTCAACATAAAAAAGAATCAAAAATATATATATATACGATAAAACACCTCCAAGCCCACTTTTTCTTGTCAAACCGCCTTGAAAATGACCATTGTCCATTTTTTTTTTTTTTTTGCTGTTCCTCAGGATCATCTAAAACGACTGAATAAATTATAGCTACCACTACCGGCGATAGAATGCGTTTTTCCACAATAATTTAGAAAATGTTCAAACAAAAATGTTTTTGACATATAAATATTTTGTATATACTTTTTTTATTTTTTCTACAAAGGTTTTGCACTTAGGCTAATAATCTACCTCACAATTTTATTTTATCAATAATTCCAATATTTGAAAATCTAAAAAGTATCCCGTAAGCAACCTTGTTTAATAATATTAGTTTAGTTATTAACTACGGATCATTTAATGAAACAACTCATCCAGGTATGATTCTCTGGAATTTCTTTTCTGAAACGTTTTGCTAAACCATATGCCCACTCAAAAAAGCACTATTTTATCCCTAAGATTTAACCAGTAAATTAATAAGTGATAAATTTTTAGAAAGTCTCGGTCCGTTTGAATAAATATTTATTAATTCCCGAGCGTTAAAGCAGAGAAAGAGAGTTTTTTTTTTTTTGAAAGCTGTGATTTGATCCTTCAAAAACAACTATTAGCTAATGAAATTAAGATATATAATTTGAATATGGATTGCGCATTAAATGTAACTTCAAAATTCAATTCTGAATTATTATTTGATTTTATACAATTTTTCAAATATTTGTAACACTCCATACAAAATAACTGAAAAAAGTATGAGTTTTCGTCTCCTTATTTTCATAACAACTCGGGGGGGACTAAATCAATTGTGATGCCGTGGATCAACACTAGGTATACTTAACATTGCAATGGGAGCATATTTTGATCTATATTTGGGGGGAGTTGGTGAGCTTACTGACCTTTTAGTAGATGAGTGGATATATAGTAGAGGATCAACTTGTTCAAGTTTACCGAATGTACAATGCAATATGGCCTCTTGTATGCTCTTAGAGCACATATATGTGCTCAAATAAGATGGTCAATAAGCTCATGAGGTCATCGGTGCGCTCATATGAGAGTATCTTAGACATTGATTGACTTTTCAATCAATGAAATTTTAGAAAATAGTATTTTCAAATATAGTTTTTCCATCTGCTTGGTTGATTACAAACTTTTTTGGTATGAAGAAGCATCATTATTTACGTCAAATATTTCGAAAGATATGCGTGTATTCAAAGTTTCCAAAATTTTGAAGCTTCAAATTTGATGTGGCCACGAGCACATTGATATTTTTTAAAAAGAGCATTTATTTGTACTTTGTTTAAATTTGATGTTCAAATACTCCACTAAGCATTAATATAATTTCTCGGTGAATATACCTGCAAAGCTAACCAAAACCTGAATACAAAAAAGTTGTTCATATCATTGTGTACAGTAGCATATACTGTATACTAAAATTAGAAATTAACATCTAGTATAAATATTACAAAGGGGATGGTAATCCAAAAATCCTTTGCTTTACTTTTTATATATCTTTAATAAATATAGAAGAGTTATAATTGTATTTCCCTGATCGCTTTTTAAGTTTTTTTTGCCGCAACATGCATGCTTATATTGTCAGTTTACATTCTTAGCAGATATATATGGTTAAATGTTTCTCAAACTACTGTTGTATTCCATGTCACCTTCTACAAATCTACATCCTAACCTAATAGTCAAGATACTATGATTGTGGCTTGGGCAAATCCATAGTATAACCAATACTTCAGAAGGAAGTATCAACTACGGATATTCTACTTTTCCATGTGGCTCAGTAGCACAATTAACTCATGTCAAACTCAATATTAATAGGCGGCGCTATTAATATAATTAGATCTCCAGGCACGGACCTTCCATCAACAAATTAAAAAAGAACAAGACAAATACTAAACTTGAAACATGTCAACTAGGAAAAGCACTCAACATATTGTTTTCCTGATTTGTTAAATCAATATGGATAAATACTTATCATATTGATCTATTGGTTCTATAGTTATATTCTCAGTAGTAAATAATGAACTGATATAAAAGACCCATATTTTTATATCTTAATAAACTTCAGGCTTGTTTTAGTTTTTATATACAGTTGGAAAAGCTGATACATTATTTGTAATGAAGTACTAATGTTCTTGGAATAGTTTAAGCTATTAAGAAAGAAGTACTTTGGGGTTGGACGTTGGTGTTACTAATGCATTTCCAATATTGCTTTTGGGAATACTTACTATGTATTAATGAGGGTTAATATTTGACAAGCAGTATTAAAAAATATTGGTGTTGTGTTTTAATATATTTATTTGATTAAATTATTAAAATAGTGTAGAAGAATAAAACAAATATTTTCACTAATGTTTTAATATCTGTTTCTGCTTGAGTATTTATATGATTAATTACTGAAACAATTCATGCAGTTACTACTGCTATGTACTGTGAATCATTACATTATTGTCTTTTTAAATTGTATTTTTATTTATAAACTTTAAGAATAATTCAACTACCCATATTTTTCTTTTAAAAGTTCAAGAGGAATGCAGCAAATATATATCTAACGATTTGCAATAAGAATAAAATAAAAAAAATATGTTAAAAGAGTATTTATAAGTTTGATCAAGTTTAGTAGATTTATATAAACTCGAATAAATTTTAACATCAAACACAGCTAAAATTTACTATGTGAGGAATCACTAAACAATAAAAGAGACAACAAAGTAGACATTAAGATATCAACAGTATTATAATTGTAACTAGCTATTGCTATTTATTACAAGAAAGAAAGCTTTTTTTGAAAGAAAAAAGAATAAATAGAAAATTTTATATTACACCACCACGGCAAAAAAAAAATGATTGTGCGAATTTAATAAAATTCACCACCGTCATGCAACATATTGCGTGACTAACATGATATAAAATACAAATAAAGAGATGTTTAATGGATTGTTTCTCCTTGAAGTTAATAATAAATATATTTCCTTATTCCTCATAAATGTACAAGAAACTTTCGTAAATTCAATTAAAGTATTTAAATTGAAAAACTATTTCAGTACCTTGTTTTAATTTATAATGAGTTGCTCCATTTGTAACTACTATATTTTCTGAATTGAGCATTCCCTACATACCATTTCATATTTCATTGCAGAAAATAATAATTTCGATTAATTTCCTCCTAATTTCCATATAACTCAGGCGTGACGGTGATTAAAAATAAAAATTTCCCAATGACGAAAAAATCGATAAAAACAATTTAAAATTTTAAAATGCAAAATTGGCATTCAAAGTTTATAGTAACCTTGCTAACTTATTAAGTAACCTCAACATGAAATTTAATTTTGCGTTTAATGATGTATTTATTGAAAGCTTTTATTACCAAATTTTTTTCCAAAAAAGCAAAAATGTAAAAATCAGTTTTTAGAAATTCTAAAAATACATCTGTAATTAAATTTTAAAGTTAACGTTACAAAAAAATGAAGCAAAGGAGCATCTATTATTTGAGGCATTATTTGTCACTCTAACAATATTTTTCATAGAGCTATTAGCTTTCTTCGAAAAACCTAAATTTTGGACGAGGGTATACAAGGAGAAATTGATGTTTTTTCAGAGATTAATTATATGCTAACATATAATAAAACTAAATAATAGAATCCTTTTTGGCTAATAAAGTATATGTTTAAACGGTTGCTATCTCCAGTTATAGTCCATTAAAGTTGCGTTTTTATACGCTTTTAATGGAAATAGCTTTATAAATTGTGTATGAGTTTATTTGGAGTTTTTACTACTTGTATTTGTCTACTTTATATATCTATTTTGAAATAACGCTCTTTGAGATTGCTTTAGAATTGCAAAAGTTATCGACTAAAAAGTAGATTTTGTGGCGATTTTCTCGACATTTTAGAATACACTACGCATAAAACGGAGTTTGATAATTTAGGCCCCGTAATTCGAACTTGATATGTAATAAATTTACTTTTTGAAAGGATTTTTTTGTATGGTCTTTAAGGCAACGCTATAAAGAGTATTCTAACATACGCACACTACTCTCCTGAATGCTCCCAGAGCGCATGGATGTGCTCAAATGACACCGTTTATAAGCTCATGAAGTCATCAATGTGTTCAAATGAGAGCATCTCTGACATTGATTGAAAAGTCAATTAATGAAAAGTTAAAAAATAATATTTCCAAATTTAAATTTTCCTTTTGTTTGGTTAATTACAAGCGTTTTTGGTATGAAGTATTATTATTCATTATAATATGTATGACAAATATTTAGAAAGATATGCGTATTTAAAGTTTCCAAAATTTTGAAACTTCAAATTTGATGTGGCCACGACCACATCGATGTTCTTTAAAAAGAGCATTTATTTGTACTTACTTAAATTTGATGTTCAAATATTCCGTTATTATCCACTGCCAGCATTATAATTGTAATTAGCAGTTGTTATTTCATACAAAAAAAATTCAGTATTTTGTTTAAAAAAAAAGTAATAATGCATCGGAAATTTGTAATTATACAATATTATACTTCAATTGATTGCATATACCCTGCTATTGTGCTTTGTATGTAAAAATTATCACACTATAAATGTAAACGTTTTAAATCAATCCACTTTTGACACACTATTAAATTGTATTTTTGATAAAAATTTACTCAACTTAATTGCATAATATCCCAATAAAACATCATATTATCAAGCCAAAAATAAATTGTCCATGAACATGGTAAATATTTCACTCAATTAAAACTTACTGTTGTATTTCACCAAGTATCATACTTTAAAGTCTTCTATAAACAATTAATAGGTCATACAATCCATTGATTACTATTTAGAACACGAAAGAACAAGTTTGGAATAGAATATAAGAAACGCTTCGCTTAGTTTATTATTCTCAATCAATTGATCGAAAAACTCGGACCACTCCTCAGATCAAGACGCCATACCCTTCTTTAACCTCAGCGTGTCATTAGAAGAGAAAATACTCTCCAATTTTGAAGATTAAAAGCTATAAAATCTGAATTTTTTAAAAATTAAATTTTGCTTTAGTACAGTCAAACCTCGATATAAAAGAGGCTTTTGTATCCACCGAAGACTGGTGGACAAATTTTACAGCTTAAAATCCCTTATTTCGAATTTAAATTTAAGGGAACTTTTTCTTTCCACATGTCCCTTATTTTATTATACTGTGGTGAGAATAATTGTTCAAGTGTTTTTAAGTTTCGTACATTTTGCTTTCCCAAGTATGCAATAGTTGTACCACAGTTAGGTGGGTTATATCATTGAATAAAGCTAAAGTTTGGCTTTT
>JAEPRC010000603.1:0-27445 GCA_016758945.1 Mucor plumbeus
CTCTTTCTTCTAATTCTCTCTTTTTTTTTTTCTCTTTTTCTTTTTTTTTATATACTGCATATATATTCAAAGCACTATGCTTTGAGTCTTCTATTTTTTACAAAGGTAAATGTTGTATAAATAACAAAAATTTTTAATCTTAAAGTTTAGGCGCCTAACATCACTCTTTCTTGTGTAGAGGCTTAATTCGTCGTCTTCTTGTGGTAAGATTTATATATTCTCTATGCAAATATTATTACCAGCCTTTAATAATACTAAACTGATGCTTCTGCCAACTGGTTCAAGGTATACTCTGGGCCATTATCAAACGGGGTTTTAGGTTTGGTTTACACTAGAATATAATATTATTTATTTAAAATAAAACAGTTTTACATTTAATTTTTATTTATAATTTTAGTTTTTTCATGCTGGGTGCTATTCCATCGGTTATCATATCATTTTTATTATTGTCTAATATTTTTCTTTTTTTGTCTTTATTTTTATCTTTATTGTATGTTTTAAATTCATATACCTTTCTTAATCTTATATTTGGGCCATTTTTTTTCATATAAATTTCATAGCATTACTCATCCTTTTGCTTCATTTTGTATTCTGTCAAATCATATTTTTTCATATCTTTTATAAATATACTTCGTTTAATATTGTAGTTATATTTATCATTTACTATCATTCGAAATATATCTTTCATACTGTTTTTTATATTATTGCTTTTTCAATTTCTTTGTTATTATTTTGATGCGTAAAATATTTAATCACACTCATAGTTTATTATCCAGCTCTTTTAAGTATAAATGTATAATCATTGTGTATTAAATAGACTAGTTTATTGACATAGTCAGGTCTTCAGAATGAGAATAATGAATATAAGAAATGCAATTCATATATAAATTGATTATTCTTTTATCTATCATCTTTTTTTAGAAATATAAAATTCAATTTTTTATTATATTTAAAATCAATCCTTTGAGAGAAATTTATAGTTCTTTAAATTGACAGATTATGATGTTGTGAGATATTTTGTTGTACTTCAAAAATCTCTTAATTTTTTTTCTTTAAAAAAATCAACTAAAAAAAAGCATAACTAAGTTTTTTTGCAACTTAGTCATAGGGATAAAAGCAAATATTAAGATTAATTTCTTAATTTACAACTTTTGATTAATTTTAAAAAAAAGATTAATTTATAATGTTTGTAATATCTCTTGTATTTAGGGAGCTTTCTCATGGATCAGAATTCAAAGATATAAAATTTTTAGGATTTATAAGATTATCAATAGCTAGCTATATGAAATACTACTTTATATTAATTATCTAAACTAAAGGAATGGGAAAAATACAAGAGATGGATGATTGATGCTGGCCAATAAATGGCTAGAAAGATCAATTGAATGAGTTGATAGATTATATAAATTCCAAAATGGAACAGTTGTTGGTTCTTCATAAATATAGAAGTTTAATGACTTGCTTTAATGAACATAATAAAATATATGGACTTGTTTATTAACAAGTTTATTTACAAAAGATTGACATTTAAATTGTTATTCAAGTAAATAAATTTTTATTATAATGACAGTTGTTGTTCTATGACAGTGAATTTAATTATGGATGGTCATGATAGTAAAATAAAATATTATAATATAGATAAAAAACTAAAGTGTTACATTTCTATGATTTAAAAATTTTTGTTTTAAGAACTTAAATTGTAACTGATATAAATTAAATGTTACTTTTATTTCAGAAGAAAGCCAAAAATTTGGAATAGGCAACGATGGTGCAGTCGAACCTCAGTTTAAGGGCACCCATAGTTTCTTTTCAAAATTCCCTTATATCGAGAGTCTCCCTTAAACTAGATTCAAAGCACAGATTAACTTCAAATTTAAGAAAGAAATGAAAGCATCTTAGATAATCACACCACATCCTTAATCCATGATGATAATGATGAAATTGGTGATACGGAAGAAACAAACGATGTTATTCCGTCCTGCAAATAAAGAAAGATTTTAGCAATTTCAGGTTATGTTACTTCAAACTTTGTTGCTACAAATAATGATGATTTCAAAATACTTAAAGATATGGCTGATTTCTACTTATGATACAAAAAAAACCCATAATACAATGACAGATGCAATCAAATTACATTAAATGGGGTTTTCTCAAAAGATTAGGAAACATTTTCAGTATTCACATCTAGTAAAAATTTTGTACCTAAAACTGTTCTTTTTTAATTTTGGGGTCAATAATATTATAGTAAAATAAGGGACATGTGGAAAGAAAAAGTTCCCTTGAATATAAATTTGAAATAAGGGATTTTAAGCTGTAAAATTTGTCCACCAGCCTTCGGTGAATACAAAAACCTCCTTTTTTATATCGAGGTTTTTGTTATATTGAGGAATTTTATATTGAGGTTTAACTGTAATATTTTTTTTATCTTAGTTGTAAAAAGATTACTTTTACATCCAAAATAAGTATTATATTTTTTCCCTCCACAAAGTGTAATTGCTGCACATTACATTTCTTGCTTCAAAATGTAATGTAAAATATAACCAACCTGTACTGAACTAAGATACTATTTCCGCACATAAAAAATTAAATTTCATGTCAAGTAAGCTATGTTCTACTATTCAAATAGAGATGACGTAGATTTAATCATAAAATATGAAAAGTATGAGTAACGTAACATACAATAAAATAAACTGAATTATAAAAATAAAAACACGTAGAATCATAGAATAAACCTAAACACACATAGACCAAAGTAAAAATTGTTCAATGTTGTGGATCATTAACAATCATATCAAAAAACAGACATTAAAAGGGCGCCTTGACTATGTAAATCAAGAAGCTCAATATAAACCATAAATTACGGACAATCTAACAGATTTGCAGTGGAATTACAAATTAAAAGCTTGATAATCATAAAATAATTTAATTTACAAGTATCACTCACAGAGTTTATGCCACCACTACGGGGAAAAACGAGAAAATGGCAATTTTAAAATTTGCAGCTATTTGTTTTTTTATGTAATATTATTATAAAGTTATATATTTGCAATAAAATCTTCATATAAAACAGTTTTTGAGATGAATATCATAATAATTTTTTCAGAAGAAAAGTTGTAGTTTATACCTTATTTTACACCTTTTTTTCCCATAGTGCACTTGAAATATTAAAGTGCAGCAATAATAAAGAGATACTCAAAGCGAACATGATAACAAACGCATGCGAAAATACAAGGTACTTTTGAGCCAATACATGTCGTGTGAACGATAGCACTCTTGATCAAAGTGCAATCGATTACACAAATGACATATATACCAAGAAGTATTTTATCCAATTCAATAACTATTCCCCTGTGTCATAGTTACACTACCAATAAGTAAGATTTCAAGCACACATTAGAATTCACACCTTAAAATCAAGGTTACCTAAATAGATATAGCCAATAGCTCCCAAAAGACCCACATTGTCGCACTTGACATATAACCCATTATGGTCGATGCTTTGCATGATTTATCCTTTCAATATAATATTAGTAACAACAACTCAAAATTAGAAGATTACTCCATTCAAGTCTGATGGTATACAAGTTCTCTAAATCACTATAAATACCCTCATACTTTTTCAATTATATTTAATCTTCAGAAATCTTTTGTAATAAAACTTTAGCTGATTATAATTGTATTTCTACCGCTTTTATTTTTATATTTTTTTATTTTAGTAAACAACTTCGTTATTTACTGCAAGATTTATCAAAAGAATAAACATCTGGATATCGCATAAGTAAAATAGAATCATACTTTTGTGATTCAATAAAAAGGATAAATAGACGCATGGAATGTAGCATGGTCTGATCTGCATGATAAACATTATGGTTTAACAAATACTCTAAATTGGTAATCCCTTAATTCCCAATTCAGATAGATCACTGACAGTTACAGTACAAACTGCCAGGCATAATAAAATTACAAATAGTATAAATAGAGTAGAAATGTAGACTTATTGCACACTATCCATTTTTTAATAAAGAAGGATTTAAACTGTATCTTTTTAAAATTTTTTATTTACTCCTTTTACTGCACAACCCATAAAAGCTCCAAATATTTTAGATTATCTTTTATCATCACTTGAAGTGATTTGTCATAGAATACCCTTTTTTCTCCATCGTTTTCTCGTAATATTAATATTTATCAACCTAAATCCAACCTTCATTTAACCAATTTTTGTTGTAATTCATTTGTCAGTTGAAATGCAAATTGAGTTATCAATTTATTTAGCAATTGTCATTGGCTTTAATAGCTATTACTATTTGCTATCAAAGATTTGTTTAAGAAAATTGTAAATGCTGTTAGTACTATGAGAAAAAACGCGAAAAAACTCGAAGATAGCAATTTTAAAATTTGCAGTTATTTATTTCTTTACATGTAATTTTTATAAAATTATATCTTTCCAATAACATCTGCAAGTAAAACAGTTTCTGCAGCAATTTTCATAGTAGGTTTTTCAGAAAAGTTGTAGTTTATATCTCATTTTATACCTTTTTTCCCATGACGTAGTGTTATCATTATAACAATATTACCAAGAGTTAACACGAACCATTAATTTATGATAAGAGAAACTGTATTTTTTTGGTCAAAGTCCTATTAGTTCTTTTTCAGTATAAATCCCAGTATCTACAAGCATAAACTTAGATTTTTAAAATAAATAATTTTGAAACTGTCTATTTATTAACAAATTGAAATTACCCCGATCGGCCCATTTGGGCCGATTTGTTTTAATACTTTTCTCCCTACAGAATACACTTATAAAATAAAGGTTAAATATATTTTGAAGAGGAAATATTTCTGTTTATAATCCGTTTTGGTTTTCTGAAAACAAGTAAAAATTGAGTTGTAAGGGATCCATTTTGTAAAGGCTGTTTTAAAAATATTGATCAGCTCATTTGGGCCGACTCTGCGATCAACTATAAAAATTTGTGTATTTGAAAAAAATTTATTAAAAATCAATAGAAATACACTTGAGTATATAAAGAATTATTTAGACGTGCTTGGTGAGCCCAAATATCATGTAAATGATTGTTATGGCATGTTTGGCACATGGGTATTAGTGGACTGCAGCTGCAAAATTTTTCAATTCTTCTTGTACCACTTACACCAGAACTAGAGCAGCTTTTACATGCTAATCTAACCCTTTTTTTACCATCTATGCCTGTCATTGATACATGCGCATGATTAAGATTACGTCTAAGTATTCGTTGATCATCAGAAGTTGTCTCAGTTTGAAGAGTCAACTTTTTACAATGCTTCACGAAGGTCCAAGCCAAGTATCCTTAAAGGAACTATGTGCTATTTTTCCATCATTAGCGAATACTCGAAAAGAACTGTAAGCGTTTGCTTCACATATTCCCAGAAAGAAACCTAAAAAGCACATTTACCATCTTTCAGTAGATATGATATCATGGTAAGAGATCAAATTGTCTCTGATGTTATTAGCCGCATCGACAGAGCCTAAATAATGGAATTAATACTATATATGCTTTCATTTCACGCAAACTTCCTACTCACTTTTATGAGTCTCATATTCATCAACTACTGCAGGACGTTGGATAGTTACTTGATTACCCCCAGACCCTACAAAGTACAAAGGTTCTCTGACCAGCAAGTTTGGTAGTGCCACATGACAATATAAAGGCTTTAACCTTCTTATCACGATATGCACATGTAAAGATCTTAACGCTACTGGAATCCTTTTTCATTACATAAAAGCTACCATGTGCTTCTTCAACTTGCTCTACAATGTCAGTAGTGGGAATTCCACGAGGCCAGTAACGACACTTGGTTACTTGCATAATGAAGTAGAGTCCCAGATCGGATAACATTGTCGTCATATCGGGAGATCCAAACCAAGAATCAGCAATGACGGTACAACCACAACCAAACTAAGGTTTTACCAAACGCTTGATAGTAGCTGTCAATTTGCGCATTCCAGGGTCATCATCGTATTCCTTTGGCTTTGGATCACTGACTGTATCCATTTGTAAAATGCAGAATGTATGATGATCAGCAAGTGTTTTGAATTCTTGTTTCTTGGCCGATAGGATGAGGCTTCCGAGGTACCTTTTTTAAATTAGGCATGCCTGTGCCTAACCATTGATTCATTGACTGGTCAATGACCAAATACTTACCAGGAATCAAGCATTTTGCCATATGATCATTGAACGCTTCGATTGTAGAACGAACCTGGTACAAAGGATCAAGTTGTTGCTTCTCAAAAGAGTAAATTTCAAAAACATGTATATGCATAATGTCATCGAATCTTTTATAAGACATGTACTCCGAGAAGTTGATGTTCATTAAGAAATGATTAAATCCCTGTCTTCAGTATGCCTTACGAACAGAATGTCTGATCACTATCATGACAGTCAAAAGCGCAATCCACATCATATACTCTTGATATGTAAGATCTTTCCAGGAGCTATCAATGTTTCTTGCAGAAAGATTGATATTGTTTATGATGCTTTGAAAGTGATCACGAGGCAAAAAGAACAAGAAATAATCCAAGGGAGTGGCATTTCTTGAATTAGCTAAGTTCAACTTTGTATTTGATTGTTGATAGCTTTCGCCACAAAGCCTGCTATCAACAAATACTTCACCATTTGTCCAGCCATCAGTAGGAGTTAAATCCACCTCCAACTCTTCATCGTCTTCATCTTCCTGAATAGCATCTTCTAATAAATCCTCGGTCTCTTCAAAAATAGTAAAAACTTCAGTAGAATCTGTAGTAACAGAAACACCAGTTTCAAGTGGACCAAGATACTTCAAACTACCTTGCTCTATGGTCAATCTAATACCGGGTACTTTATCCAAGATGACCTCGTACATGACATGGCTATTCACCTCTGAACGACCAATTGTCCTTCTTTTGAAGCTCAAACGAGGTGTATTCCAATTATACTTGGTACGTAAAATGGTTTTAGCATCTAAATTATTAACAAAACGCTTGCTCATTGATACAGGTACGTTAACATCAAGATTGGGGTGAGCGGGAGGCATCATTTTTAAAGTTTAAATTGAAAATTATGTTTATTTCAAATGTAAAATTTAACTAAAAGTTAATAATGAATATAATTTTTAACAAACAAAAAATATTTATGAATGCCCTGAACTTTAGAACTCCCATACGCGATTATAAAAAATCAATTCCCTATTCATTTAAAAGTCTTCGTTTATTATCAGCCCTTTTGGGCTGACCTAATCTCTGATTCTTAATTAATAATTCCGATATAATATGTAAAATAAAATATAGGGTATTATAACGTATAAATGGATGTATTCCACTGGTGCATTTTGATAACAATTTTCTCAGCACACAGTAGGTTATAAAAACTATTCATTTATGTTATTGTGTTACAGATGTGTACCTACTCTCATGTAAGGTTAAGGTGATTTGGATTGAAATTCGTCGAGGTAATAGGGTTTTTTCGATTTTTTTACAGCTGTAAAAAGTAGATTTTAGATAATTTTCGAATTTTTTTTTGCTCAATATCGGGTATAATTATATTAAATTTTTAACATACATGCACCTCTTCTCTACAAGCCATTAATATATGCATGAAAATAGAGTAGCTAATACTAAAACATTGGTCCTCTGGCTCATCATTATTGACGCAATAAATCTAAAATTGATTGAAAAAAATTGAGCCGTAAGATTAAAATGCTAATTTTTTGCAGCCACAAGATAGATCTTATAAAGTGCTACTCTGCAATTTTTGTTTCATCAAAAAATATTGATTTTTAGTCGAGATAATCAAAATACTAGCTCACATTATAGCTTAAAAAAACTTACTGACTGAGCCCAAAAATCGATTTGACAAATTGGTCCAAAAATGATCCAAAAACGATCCAAAAAACAAAATTGTTCAATTCCTCGTGAACTGAAAAGTAAGTTGAGAAAGCGTATTAAATTGTTTTTGTACAGCTTAAAATTCTGCATTTAGTTAAATAAAATTTGGGCAAGTGTCTCACATTAAATTTTGTGTAAAATACAATTAAAATTTTAAAGTTTTTTGAAGATATAAACTACTTTTTATAAACTTGTTTCAAAATTAATTATTTAAATTAATGTGTGAAAAATTTATCTATCGATCAAGCTATTGATGAGCTTTTTATCTACATTTTTCATGGAGAAAACAGGGTTTTTGTCAATTTTTTTTTCAAATCCAAAATTTGAAACCAGGATATACTCGTCTTTTTGGGGAGCAAAATAGAGGATATTCTTTTTTTACATATTTTCGAGGATATCTCCTTGAAAAATTAGTATTTTTAAAAAACCTAAAATGGAACTGACAGAGCTTACTAAGCCCTATAAGATAAATAAAAAATAACTGCTACTCAATTTGATGAATATTTTGAAATTTACTACAAAAATTGTCAAAAAATGTATAAAAAAAAAATTGCTCAAAACTTTTTTATACTTAAATATGTTATAGAGAGTTTCAAAACAAGTAACTTTTATTATATAAAAGTACTAGTATAGCTTAATTTTTTGTGGAGATACGAGAGCTCAAATTTTTTAATTTTTACTAATGAATACATGTAAAATCTGAAACATTAGCAATGAAAAACGTTAAACCAACTGCAAAAAAATAGGATATTTTTGGATACTTATTTTTGAATTAAAGTTGGGCATCTCAGGCACATTAAGATATAATGTTTTCTTGGTGTTATTTTATAGGAAAAAAAGTAAATTAGGTATGAAAAGTGAGATTCGGTTTTTAAGGAAAAAGAAGTGAATTTTGTTTATTTTTGAAGCTTTGGTGAGGCATAAGTTTCAGAAAAAAGAAAGCAAATTAGATATAATCTTCATCAATAAAATAATAGCTGATTAAAACCATAAAAAAAGTAAAAAATTAAAAAAAGAAATATTAAATTTAAATATTAATGAAGAAGTTGAATTAATATCTAATACAGATGACGATGAAATGGAAGAAGTTCCTATAAAACATCAAAAAGCTAAAAAAAAAAATGTTATAGTTAGATATATGTTAATACATTGTGGTATATAAAAATATTAATAAGTAAAAAAGGCATATTATAACTTATATATTAAAAAAGAGTAAGCATCTCTTTTATATTAGATGATTGTAATTTATCTCCAGGCATAATTCTAAGAACAACAACTAATAGATTTAACTCTAATTCCATTTTCAGAAGTTTTCAAGCATAACTTTTTTTTGGTAAACTTTTTTCTTTCTTTTTTATAGTATAGTTTATCAAATATAAATCCTGTTCATATTATAACTTCCAGATGTCTTAGGTAAACAATACAATCTTTGCGAATTTATAGGATAGATTTAATGACATTATCCAGGCCATTTAATTTCAAACATTTGGTTATCAATTAATAATATTTATTAATATAATTATATGGTAGAATTTATGTTAGTAATAATATTACATTTAATGAACAGTTTTTATATAAAATAAAATTCGGTTTGTATCATTATACAATGTAAAGATCATTTTTGAATTAATATAGAATATTCAACTTCAACTGTTACAAAATAGGGCGGATGATTATAAAGTAAGTAACTTATTATACATAATCAACCTCCTAGGTAACTTTGATTTTATGATCATTTCCGGGTCGATTTGTCAAATTGATTTTAGGACTCAATTATCATAGGTTTTAAGCTGTGATATCAACTATTATTTTGATTATTTCGACGAAAAACTAATATTTTTTGACGAAACATAAATGTCAGAGTAGCTTCTAATGGGATATATTTTGTAACAACAAAAAATAAACGCATTAACTTATGTATTTTTTTTTTCAACCTATTTTAGGTCTATTTTGGCCAATGTCAAGCTAGTATAATTATATTCTCATATCGTAACGAAAAAGTCTCGTTGATTCTATATAAAAAAAAAGCTTAAAAAGAGATATTGATTAAATCTTTCTTTATTAAATTATACATAATTTACATATTTTTCATGGATCTTACATATATTTGAAAATTAGCATTTATCTTCAATTATGTGTACACCTTTGAAATACTTTTAAACAGCAAACTAGTCAGGGAATACATAGTCTGTGTCCACTGTCTCTGTGTTCTCAATCTCAATCGCGACGTCCTGTAACTGACGCTCCTTTCTCATCTCCAAATCTCAATACCATCACTTTGTATTTGAACAATAGCTTATAGGCATACACTTTTTCTTTAGGCTTTTTGTTCTATGTTCTCGATCCTTTCACAATGTTTCATCTACTCTAATATTATTAATTAAATAAATAAATAAGCATTCAATCATCAATTTTTTATAAGAATAAGTAAGATGATTGATGGGAGTATCAAATTTCAAGGAAGCTATACGTATTTGGTTTTCAGTAAAATCTTTTCATTAACAAGTATAAATAGAGTTATAATTATATTCTCAATAGTATACAAAAGCAAGCACCACTTTTTATTAGTAATATGGTGTAAACTCGACTTTCTAAAAGTCAACTTATTTATATTTTTATATGCTATTTTTTTTTGTTGTCAATATCATATTATGTTTTTATTGTGTGCATATTAATTTTTATTTGCTGACTACAGTATGTAATGGTAGAGCTTTTTTGAAATAAGAAAAGAAAAAGAAAATACAATATTAGGGTATATGAAAATGTAATTTTTTTAAGTGGACAATTAATTATAGTGACATTGATCAGATGAAAGGCAGAAAGTATCAAGTAGAGTGCCTTCGTTGTTGTGTTTGCCTGTTTATAGTTTGAATGAAGTTTATACGAGGTAAAACAACATCAGCATACGTTGGAGGCGGTACTGGAATAAATGCTGAAGAAGCGGGAGATTCTTCAATTGGACTATCATCAGCGTTATCTTGTCTTAGTATTTCTTCCAAGGTAGGTGCAGTTGGCATCGTATTTAATTCTTCCAAAGATGATTGACTACTGAAAGCAAAATAAATTGGGTGTCGACTACTAGACCCGCCTCCGCCGCCGAGATCTTCACTTTCTTGGTAATAGTACGGTATGGAATGGGGGTTAATTGATGGAGGTGGAGGTGAGTAAAATGCCTGATTTCGCATTTGCAGTTTCTTCTCATTTTGAGCACCTGTCAGCGGTACAACCTCATCTAATGGAGTAGTTACAGGTATAGAAATTTTCGATGTTTGTGGTTGATTATCTGTAGTTTGTGAGTCATTATTCTCACTGTAAAGTAGGTTGATAATTTGCTCTTGTTTGCGGTGACCTTTATACACTAGAGGAACAATCTGTTTAATGTCGTTGTAGAGCATAGGTTTCCATAACGGCTCATGTAGGCAAGGATCCAAATATAAAGTACTTATAATATGCGCATCTCTTGCAGTAATTCTGTCCAGAGTAGCACCAGCATTATTCGGTAATGCCAAATCTAAAGGTTCACTTTCCTCATCTTGTAATGACTGTCTTGTACTTGGTGGTCGATTAAGATTATTATTGACATCCACCCAATTTTTTAGTTTGTTGTTTTTCTTTAAACGTCTCAAATACACCAAACCAACGACAAGTGTTATAAAAGGCAAAGGTAGAAGCGAGTATATTTGATACAGACCTGCTTTCAAACTTAAAATCAAAATCATCATTGCTTGAAAGACAATAAGCGATAGCATTACGATACGATACAATAAAGGCCATATTCTTCCATGTGTTTCAGTTTTTGTTACATAAATATACATTAACTTGTATTTAAATATAGTAGTAGCCAGTCCAAAATAGATCAACGCAAATGGTAGCACAATAGGAGTTGTTACAGAATATACCAAGGCAGCAGTAAAGAAGGAAATGATCAGCCCATAGTTTTTGGCATATTGGAATGGAGGTGGCGATCCAATAAAGTTATCTAGTTGGCGAGGAGTATATCTATAGCTTCCTGCAAAACGGTTAGGTAATACTACAATAAACAACAACGGTGCCACTTGCAGCAAATCGAAAACAACACCAACAGAACGTAAACAAACATAATTAATCCAAAATGAGGAAACATCAGACATATTTTTAGCAATCTGCACAACGTAATCAGAAAGCCGTTTGCTTTTGAGGGTTCCCACTAATGTCAATGCTGTAATTTGACCTACAATACCGAGCATAATGTTAACCAATGTAAAAATTACAAGATTATTAGCCACAAAGAACATGTATAATTTCCATAAAATCTTTTGCTCTACTATCGTGTTGGTTTTATAAGCCTGTTGTCGAGAAACTAGACCAAGAAGCTCTGGTAAATAAACCTGAAATAAAACCATTAACAGTGGTGTAAGATATGATTGAATTAGACCCATGAGCAACTCATTTTTCTTGATGATTTCGTTTGCTTCTTTGAATAAACGAATAAAATTGATCAAATTCGAACCAACCGCTAGCATGGCAATTGGAACAGACCAAATAAAAACAATGGAAAAGAAGAGACCATAACCAAACCAACGCTTTAGCTCTGCAGTATGGCGTTCAATATTCATATTGGGCCATATTATATCTTCAGGTTGTGGTGCTAATCTTAATCGTATGCATTGTTTAGAATCAAACGTAGTTTGTTCTTTACATCGTTTTGCCATTTCTTCTTGTATAGATAAAAATGCATTATGTGCTTTAGAAACACTGGAAAACACAGCCCATCCGTAATTACAATCTTGTAGTTTGGATCTGTTTCGTTTGATAGCCGCATCTAATGAAAGAGCACGCTCTGTGTAATAGTTGATCGCATCAATTTGTTTAGATTTCCAATTTAGTCTAATCATTGGTCGTTTCAATTTTAAAATAACTTTTTCTAACTCATCTAATAATACAAGATTAACAGTTATATCAACATGTTTCATCAAAATTACAAGAATACCTGATTCGAGATTATTATGCTTAAACTGTTCTTGCTTTATTCGAGATAAATAAGGATTCATTACTCGTTCCAAAGATTTTATGATGCGATTGTAATCATTGACTAGAAAATAAATTCTAGCATTGTATTTACCAGAAAGCACTTGCTCACAAGATGAATTCGACATTTTGTCAATTGTTTGTTTCATTTCAATATTTGGTCTAAATATCGCATTACTATTCAATCGACGAGGAGATTTTTTTGATAAGTTGTTATTATTGAAGTGAACTAGTAGCGTTCTTTTTACCAAGTCGTCTTTTTGATGTTGCAATAATTCTGTTGGAGATAGTGATGAGAGTTCTGCTTTCAATTTAATCTCTTGTTGCAGGTAATATTTTCGACGAAATTGAATGAATGCTTCAGAAGACCTAAATAGTTGCAAGATGATGATAACCGAGAATAACCAAGTTGCAATGGTTGGTGACCAATACCATAGTAAATTCGTCTTTTTACTTTCTTTTCCTGATTGATAATTCATTGCTGAAATTGACATGAAATCTAAACCGGGGGCTGGTGGCCAATCACTAATGTTGGTGTAACAAGTGGCGAATTTATGGTTAGAAATATGAGCGTTATTTGCCATTAATGTTTGCACTTTACCCGGTACTATATGTTGCAAGAATATTTACAGGGAGAAATACAAATATGGACATTACAGTCAATATAATAATGAGTTGTCTAAGCATTCTTGTAAAATAAATAAAGACAAAACCATCAAATCCAATAATCTGTAATAGAGCGTCATCTTTAACTTTGAATACAGGTTTTATCCAATCAAGCCATCCTGGGTTTAGCCTTGTAGGTCTTCTTAAACTGTTTAGATAATGAATTTAATATTTACAATGTTCTATCACAAGTGCTTATTTTTTTGAATTTCTTCCTTCTTACTCAGATTTACATAATTTATTTTTTGGTGCATATATAAAGGCATGTCTCGGTCTCAACCAACTAAATATAATCAACACAGATACAGTAAAAATTAAATTAATACATAGTTGAATAAGCATCGCCTTGAGGTTAACAGAATCCTCTAGCTTTTGCTGCTCTCTAAATGAGCTATCAATGTCATCCATGTATTATCTATTTAGACTTATTTATCTATTATAGTTTGTATGTGTAAATATGGTTTCAACAATAGGGAAAATGAAGAGAAATGAAGAGGGCTTAAGTTGTAGAACATGAGAACCTCGAATCATTGCTCTCGAATTTAACAAAAAAAGAAAAGGAGGAAGCCAGTCATTCGTGGTACCGTTACACTAATTGATGAATACATGAGTATTAAACTGATCTGTTTAAGAAATTTATAGTTCATGTAGCAACATAAACGGCTAATAGACAAGTGAAAATATTCGCAATTGCTATAAACAATATAAAATAGCCTTTTAAAACCAAATATCTACCATTAAAGATCTTCAGTTGAAAAAAAAACTGCAGTAATACATTAAATTTTCATCCGTTTAGGTATTGAGTTGTGTAGTTTGCAGTCGTTTAGTCGTACAAATTACAATATTCTAATACCACAGCAAATAATCCTGTTTTAGTCACCGCTACTAATAATCTAAGCTAGATATCCTTTTTATATTTCATATGAAAGCTTGATGCTGGAAAGTAATTATGTATGGTATGGTTCGGGAGGTCAAATTTGATCTACTACTTTATGTACCATTCCTCTTAAAGAATGAGCAGTAATAGATTAATTTTTCCTAAATTGTTATAGAAAAAAAAAATACATACATATAATTGACATGTTAAGAAATTGATTTGTGTATTGAACACATGTCAAAAAGCCTTATTTACTAGTAGAAAACTCTCTGAAATTACTGAAAACGTAATTTGAAATATCAGGTTAAAACGGTGTTTTTTTCAGTCATAAGGGCCATCTGGAACGAAATAAATGGCTTAAAATTCAAAAAACTAGTTTATAGTTTACAAGAGTAGATAGCTAACTAATAAACAGTTTTTTTTAATAGTGTTTTATAGCTTAAAATGCTGATTTGAGGTATATTATGATAGTCCATCGCTACAATTGTTGATGAATCAAATATTTTATTTGATGGTTTACTATACATTGCACCTTTAAGATACTACTACTACTATTACTACTACTATCACATTGTTTAGTGTACATAGAGCATGTAGTTATTGGAAAAATATAAAAATATATACGCATCCAAAGGCAGTTTCTGTAATATATCTCAATTTATTTCAAGCAATTCCTCCAATTTTTAATTACAAAAATCTTTTGAAACGGTGCCTTTATTAGTGTTTTGCTGGATTTAGTCATCCAATTATCAACTTAATAGCTTATATGTAATTGCTTGTAATATAGAAGCTCTTGCTTGATACAAATCTCTTGTATAATATATATAAAATCATACTTTTTCAGTATTCAATAGGGCTGTAAGCACCACATTATTCGCATAAAACAGTCTCAATTGATGTGCAATCTGGGCAACATGCAAATATAAACATTTTTGCTGCTTATTATTGCAAAATCAACAAAGAAAATGAACAGACTTCCGGCAGAAATATTCGATGATATAATACTATTATTGGAACCTAAAGATAGACTAAAGTGCTCATCAGTATGCAAAGTATGGAATAATCAGATTTCTCGTGGAGGTCTCTTGTACAATGCAATAGAAATCCATAGCCTCCGTCAAAATGCTAAAATCTTACGTTTCTTTAAAAATATCGACTTAAGCGTCAAAGTGAAGGCAGTTATCTATCAAATCGTTGGTAGATTAACTGTCCATCAAATAAAGGATTTACCGAATAAGTTTCCTAATGTTCGACATTTTTCGTTTTTTGTGTGTGAACGCCACACAGGACCTGCAATGGCACTTCGAAATATACAAAATTCATTTTCCCCAAGTAATTTCTTTGAAGCGGCAAAGAGCGAGTCATTTGATGGATGGACAAAATTGACTAGTATCGAAGAAACAAGCAATTCCATGTACACATCGTTCATTTTAAATTGCTCGACAAAGCCATTCGCCTTTTTAACAAACATCTGGTTGAATTATGTACACATTTGCAAACATTCTAAAATTATGGCAATGGATTATCTAACATCTGGCTTGAAAAATTCACCTAATTTAAAGAAATTAAAAATCCAGCGAGCTGATTTGAATTTAACTCATTTGGACCTGATAAACCTACACTGTATAAATTTACAAACATTGATATTAGATTCAGTAACGATCTTCAAGCCCTCGCTTCCAACAAACAAACTCATCGACGAAAAAAGTTTTATTATTGACTATAAACCCAATCATAGTATTAACGAACCTACCAGTAAGGTGGAAATATTATTAATCGTAGCATCAAATTTCGAAAAAGGTTTACCGTTATTTTCTTACATTTCTGAAAATTATAAGAACATACAAGATCTTATATGTGAAGCTAGAGTTGATTATGGCCGTCCAATTCACGGAATTGTTGAAAACACTGCCCAAGATGTAATCCACCAATGTCACAAATTAAGACACTTTAAAAGCAACTTGTTTGAATGGACAGCTCCCTTTATTGAACTAATAGACCAGCATACTAAAACTGTATTGGAGGAATTCGTTATTGATATTTCTGACTGGGCAGCAAGTACGTTTATCTCTCTTTGCAGAAGTAAACGATTAAGCAAATCATTAAAAGACTTGACATATAATTTATACCAAGTTCCAGAATCACTCGACACCAACTTATTGAAATTTGTTAATTTAACAGAATTAAACATTAATTTTGATTGTTATATTGACGATGTAGATGATAGAGCTTACGAACCTACTGAGGAAATACCTGTGCCTCCTGAAATTCCATTTACATCATTACTGCAAGCATGTAAATTTTTAAAATATTTATCAGTAGGCCATCTCCCAATCAAAATAGATGCCGTTCCGTTTGAAAAACATTGCATCCAAGCGATACATTTAACGAGATGTTCGTTAGAAAGTTATAGTAAAAAATACAGCTTATACAACTATATATCTCAATACTGCTCGCAATTAGTCGATTTAGATATTGTGCACGGAAATTACAAATATACACCCAGCGTTAAAGAGCTCACATTGGATTTATTTAATCATGATAAGCTTGCAAATCTTATACCGTTGACTAATAATGTGTATCATCATATTAAACATTTAGACCATAAAGGAATTAATAATTGGTACCTTGTTCGTTCAAGTAGACCAGGAAGAGATGAATTCGTACATACCCTCGTCAAGCCAGGATTTGATTTGGTTAAATCAGGCAAATACATTACGATTAAATGTAATAATCCAAATGTATTTTATATAGAAGATATGACAGAACTTGATTAGATTTTATACTATATACCTTCTATTAATTAATACTAATAAACGTCTTTCATTTTGCTCTCATACTAAAAACAAAAAATATGAATCTATTCTTAGTTGCCTTTCCCTCATCTTTTTTTTTTTTTTTTTTTTTTTGTTTCATAAAAAATTGGCCATCACGCAAAATACCATCAGTAACTTAAATTGACAAACAGATATACGTTGAGATATATGGTAAAAAAAATATAAGCATATACCAAACATGATTATTAGCAATACTAAACTAATAAAATTATTTTTTATCTGCTAAATTGAATGTAACAATTGCTTGAGTACTCTAAGCCGTTAGAATCTGAGGCTAAACTTAGTATTATTTATATCAATGACAGATATGTATTAAATGTTTATGATAAATGCTTATTTGTCCTGATATAGACGATAGTTTACTTTTGTGTATATGTGTAAATAATAACTATTTAGTTCATTTGAAAGTAAATACTATTTTACTAATTAACATTTATGAGCTCATTTTCTTACTATTTTCAATTTATTGGTGCTTTATTCATTCCACCTTGGTTGGTATAACTTGTATGCACTGGTACACATATTTCACTAAATTTAAAGATATATATTATTGAAAGTTTTTTATAGTTTGTTGCGGCGATCTTGTAGATAAATATTAACATGCAAACTACTTTTTTATTACATGAAACACAACCAAATAAAAAAGATCAAATTAAATATTAGAAATGGTTCGATTAATGTAAGACATGTCAATTATAGGCTGATCATTGGCGTAATCCCTTGATTCCCACATGATAATAATACCTCATTCTGTATATAGCCTCAAGAAAATGATAGTTCGAAATGTTGACACATAATAAGTACCTGAAATATGGAAGTAATTCATATATTTAGATGAAGCTGCATATTACAGCAGATCAGATGGTCCTAAATCGAGTTTACGCATATGTTTATTACTTGATACAAGGACGGACGAGGTAATTACTACTACAATTCCAAAATTTGGGGTGTCAAATATGATGATTTTAAAGGATATTCCAAAACCTAACGCTTTTTGTTCTTGTTCTTGTTCTTGTTCTTGTTCATTCTCTCTTTTCAACCGCAAGATGGTGCAATTAGCTGATGATCCATTCGAGTTTTTAGCTCCAATTATCTGTATTGGCTCCTTTTTATTGATGCCTTTGGGTCCCATCTATTTACCTCGTTTTTGGATTCTTTGCATGTCAGGTTATTTCCTTATTTTTTTGGGTACACAATTCAATCATCTTTCAAAATTCTACATGACAGCACAGAGCATGAAAAAGACAATTAATGAATACAATACTGAACCTAGAAATAAAAAAAAAGAACAAAATGAAAAGTTAGGATATGTAGCTACAGATAGTGATTTGGCAGATATGGAATTTTCTCTAATTAATACATACGAAAGTGATTTCTTGGTACATGCTTTTGTGATACCTAATTATGCTGAACCTGAAGCATTAATGAGAGATACCATTGGTCGTATTGCTATTCATAAGTAAGTATTATAGGAATGTAAATAACATTGATTATTAATACATAATATATATAGAAAAGCGCGCACAAATTATGTTATTATCCTCGCAATGGAAGCATCTGAAATTCATCATAGATCCAAATCTGAGAATTTGAGAGAACATTTCAAAAACGACTTTTTGCACTTTATTATTACAAACCATCCTTCAGATCTTCCTGGTGAAGCTAGAGGTAAAGGATCTAATATTAGTTATAGTTCTCGTAAAGGTACAGCTGAAATGATTGCAAATGGCATTGATAAAAATAGAATTATCATTACTATTTGCGATTCTGATTCGCATATTCCTGAATTATATATATCAGAGGTAATTTTCAACTGAAATTGATAAAACCAATGTTAGTAATTTACTTTTTTGAACATAGGTCGAAAAAGCATTTAGTTCTTCAAAAGACCCTTATTACAGAGTTTTTTCTCCTCCCATCTTTTTTGGAAGAAATTGTTTTAAGGTACCAGCTGCTGTTAGAGTAACAGATATTACATGGTCATCTATGATTTTAGCCAATTTAAGTAGTAGTAGAGGCATCGGTTTTCCATGCTCTACCTATAGTATTAGTTGGATATTAGCTGATCACGTTGGTTATTGGGATACGGATGCTGATGCCGTTGGAGAAGATATGCATATGACATTGAAATGTCTTTTCAAGACTAAAGGGCAAGCTCGTATGACACCTATTTTTGTACCCATAAATCTCACCAATGTTGAAACCGAAGGTTATGTTGAAAACCTTAAAGCTCGTTTCGTGCAAGCCAAGCGTCATTATAATGGAGTTGCTGATGTTGCATACACTTTACGTAGTGCTCTTAACTTGCCCACTTTTTGTTTAGATGCTAAGGAATTGGGTGGTGCCCTTTCCATTAAGCCAAAGTCAAAATTGGATGAAAATGCTTGTACAACATTTTGGTTTGATAGAATTATCATTGTACTCAAGATATTGGAAACACATTTTGTTCCAGTTACATCTGGTTGGCTCATGTTTTTTGCTGTTCCTTTGATGCAATTTGCTTTCTATCCTCCTCAAGGTTATGGGCCTTATCTAGACCCCAGTGTTAACCCTGTTTTGGTTTCCGGCTTCTATTTGAAAGTTTGGAATGTACTAAAGTTTACAACTTTATTCTTGCCATTCCCTTTATTCGGTACACTTGGCATTTACGAAAATTTGCATAGATTTATAGATATTGAATTGTTTAAAAAAACCGAAGAAGAGACTCGTACATGGAAAAATTATTTTGATTATATCAGTATGCCCATCGCTGCTTGGATGTTTATGACATTACCGTCTAATATTGCTTCATGTAAACGTTTATTTAAAGCAAGAGATCAATATATTGTAGCAGAAAAAGTTTTCATGGAAAATTAAACTTGTACTATATGCCCATCAACAATTAATAATTCAACAGCTAACACATAAACATATTGTAATTAATAAATAATAAACATAAAACTCATCAAATGTTTATATTTCAATTTGTGGCAAATGGGAGCCACAGACAGATAAGCTTTTTTCAAGAATTTGATTTCGATAGCCATATTATAGTTATGTAGCAACTAACATGTATAGAAAAAAAGTACATTATTATTATTTATAACGAAAGTAAAAAAAAAAAAAAAAGAGGGAGAGAAAGGGATAATATAGTATGGATTATTGTAATTGAATTGGCAAGAAATTTCCTACAATCACAGTCTATAAAGATGCAGTTAGTCAAAATGAAATCAAATGTACCAAAAAAGTAAAAAGAAAAAAAAAAAAAAAACTTACAGGAATATTGTATTTATCACGACGAATAGTAAAAGAAAAACAACATGATATAACACTTGTATTTTCAGGATTTGGACTTCTAAGTAAGCAAGATGTTAAAACTGCTTTTTGTCCAGGATCAAATGCAATATTTCCATATTTCTCCCAATAATTGACAGCTGATTCTTCTGCCATTAGTTCGTAAATACACAATCTTCCTTCTCTTAAATTCTCGATAGGAACATTAACAAGTGCAGCAAATTCTTTATTACCCTTGTAGATTTCACCTGTACGACGCCATAAACAAGCTGGTATACCCATTGAACTAAATACACGATCATAATCCTACAAAAAAAGCTTTAATTTCCTAATTGTTTTTTTTTTTTTTTTTTTTTTTTTTAACTTTGGACTTACCAATAACAATCGCTCAAAAGCTTCTTCAACTAGAATCAAATCTATATCTGTTAATGATTGAGCAACAGACCTAAATGCAGGACGAAATGTGCCCATCACATTCAAGATTCTTTGTCTGCTTGAAGCTGACATGTTGTTATCCATATATTTTTGTAATCTAGCATAACCATTGACATAATTGTATGGCTTTAGAAAACCAGCTTCGTATTTGGCATTTATTACTTCAGTTAATCGATCTTCTAATTTACCATCGGATGGATCAGCAGCTGTCAAAAAGAATCTTTCTGTTGTATTGACAGTTGTAGTAGGAGCGTTGTTGTTGTTGTTGTTGTTGTTGTTGTTACTGGCAGTGGGTGTATTATTACTATTATTGCTATTGTTGTTGTTATACATTCCTTGATCGTTTCCTGATCCCAATGAATCGAGAAAATCGCTTATCACTGATATTTCATTTCCCATTTGCTCACTTGCAAATGTAAGTTGACCAGCACCCATTTGACCATAGAATTGAAGTGGAAGTCCTCCTGTATTACTATTTGATCCAATTGGTGCTATTTTGAGAAGTAGATTAATTCAACAGTTTTTCACACACTTTTAGATTTTTTTTTACCATTTCCAATAGTAGATAAAGGGGGGTAGTTACCACCATTTAAACCTTGTTGACTCATACCATCTTGTCTATTATCCAATGATTGTTGATGTTGTTGGTGCTGTTGATGTTGTTGGTGTTGTTGATGTTGATGATGCTGTTGTTGTTTCTGAAGTTGTTGATGTTGTTGATGTTGCTGTTGCTGTTGCTGTAGTTGAGCCGAGTTATTATTACTACTATTATTTGTTTTCACTTCATCATGACAGAGATGCCCAATACTACGTTTAATACAACGCTGACAAGGACGTCCTATTTATTTTTTAGCAAATTAATTATCGGTTATATCTCAAATATAAATACCTTCATCACAAGTCATATGTGATCGTCTACAATACACGCATGCTATTTTTTTTTTTTTTTTTCAAATTTTTCATGAGTATAAATGTTGCAAATCTCAAACAAAAGATAATTTACCATGAGTTACTTTTCGTCTCTTTGGACCAGTACGCTTCTTTTTTGCATCTTGAGTTTGGTTGTTTGTATTGTCTTCTGTGGGATCTTGTTGATCCGTGTTTGAATTCGGGTCTGGCATACTTTTTTTTTGTAGGTCTTTTTTAAATCTATAGATATCTACTTTTTCATATCAAACCGTGTCGTTGACAAATGTGATGACTTTATATTTTTGAAATCTATCAAATATTCGATCGAAAGACAAGGTATGAAAGAGGTCAAAAAGAAAAAAAAAAAAAAAGATAGCAAAATAATATATAAAAAAAAAAATGAAAAAAAGAAAGATGAGACGGGAGGACAGAGACAGGCCATGGGTTGTGCAAATTGTCTATTGTAAAACTGCTTACACACTCGACTTGATTGGCTCCCACGAGGTGTGTTTGAATATTAATTGCTAAGGCCACCTCTACAAACCCGCTTGTCAATGAACATTCTGTATTCATGATCTGATAAACCACATGTTGTCATGACAATCCAATAAAGATGGGACGATTTATAAAAAATAATGTGATATTTTTACCCATATTTCGGTCAGTTTTTATACAACATTTGATTTCATTTTGAATTTTCTATATTCTTAAAATATTTTCGCATCATATTCAAAATATGATATAATTGGATTTCATATCAGCATATTTCATAAATGTAAAATTAAATGCTGGATTAATTTATTACAAAACAAGACAAGATATATTTAAGTTTGGGTATTTTGAGCTTGTGTTTTCGAGAATGTTCAGATTAGAGGACGCACTTTGATGGTTAATTATTTCTCTAAAAATAAAGTGTAGAGGGCTCTAATACTCAAAAAGTGCATTACATGAGTTTTCAAAAAATTATACCATTTATGTAACTCTCTTTTCTCACAAATCAGTTCAGCTTAAATGGTCAATATGTATATCAGGAATGCTGATTTTCAGATATATAGGCACATAACGACATCTAGAGTGTGATGTATAAATGACTTTGAACACTATAATCAACGACAATAATAATAGAAAATAAAAATAGTAATGACAAACATTACTATCAGCATATTGGTACATAGTAATTAAATACGTTAAATAAACTCATTTAAATGAAATAAGTTAAGCTATACTAAGCTAAAGAGACACCATAATTTTTAGAGGTTTTATGGTATTCACATTTTTATATTTAATTTTGCATTGACATTTTATTTCATTTTTGTGTGTGAGTTTATCTATTAGAACCTCATCCACACTTCGAATGAATATTCTATATCTCACGAGAGGCTCAGAAACTCATAAAATCCACAGCTTTTCCTTTTAAAATTGGGTATGACTTTCCATGCATGCTTATCGTTTCTTTTTACTAACTAATAGTTGAATGCCGATGTACCTGAAATGTTCAGCTTTAATCCAAGAACAAATATACAAAAACATCCTATCTCTAGCAATTAGTATAGCATTTTTTAGTGTTAATGTTTCACATTTTTATAGGTATTTCACTGCCAAAAGTTAAAAACTTTGAGCTTTCATATCTCTACAGGAAATTAAGCTCTGCCAACTATTTTTGATAATAAAACGTACTTATTTTACAGCGCTTTATAGCATATTTAAGTATGAAAATTTTTTGGACACTTTTATTTTTTTTCCAATTCTTTCCATTTTTTGTAGCAGATTTCAGAATATCCGTTAAATAGAGCAACCAATATTTTTTATTTTTGCCATAGATCTTGCTGAATTTTGTCTAATACAATTTAGTTCTTTTTAAAACATTAATTTTTCGTAAAGATATTCTCAAAAATGTAAAAAAAAAACCTCGGTTTTTCTTCAAAAAAAGACTAGTATACCGTCGTCTTAAATTTTGAATTTGAAAAAATTTTGCTAAAAATCTTATTTTCTCCGCCAAAAATATAGCTACCATGTTCAACAATACGGTTAAATATATAATTTTTATTTATAGTAAATTTAATAAAAAAGACCAGTGGGCACGTAGCATCTTTGATATGCTTTATTTTGCCCTAGCCAGATCAAAAGTGATAAAAGGATAAAAGAAAAACCCAATTGGGATATTTGGGAAAATGCAAAAGTAGAATGTAATAAGAGGGTGATAATAAATATATCAGAAATTAGGAACTATTTGTGGAGAGTTGTTGGACAAAAGGATTACCAGGATTGTGGGCAGGAACCGGGAGTTGGTTATGAGCCAGATAGTCCATCTCATGGAGTATTGAGATGTTCAACAATACAGTATTTACACTTGAAATTCAGACGTTTTTACTATTTTTTCAGACAAAATGAGATTAAAATTTAGATTTTTCTGGGTTTTATTCGGACAAAATAAAAATATAATTCAGACGATTTTATTTATTTTTTCAGACGAAATGAGAGTTAGGATTTAGACGTTTTGACTTTTTTTTTGAACGAAACTTTTCTTCTTTAAACACTGCCTTCAATATCTTTTCTTTTTTAAAAATGGACTTCATACAATACAATCCTGCAAACGAACCTCTTCTTGCTGATGAAGACAGTTCGGACGAGATGGATATAGAAAATATTGCTCATGAATATGGCAATATTGAAACTCTTATTAATTTTGATACCGCTGAACAGATCAGGGTTACCAGAATGGAGGATGTTATTGAAGATATTACTTTGGATATACAGGCTCTAGATGTCTCTAAGAAGACCCAAACCTACAAAAAATACAATGCTGATCAAATCGAATGTTTTATCCGCATCATGCAAGAGGAAGGCCTGTCTGTGCCAAAAGCCGCAGAAGTTTGTGGAATTCCACGTAGTTCAGCATATCAACTTCGAAATGAATTTAATGCTGGAAATGGAACGGTTTTACCAGGAAACCTACCAAAGAAACGTAATTCACCCCAAAAAAGTTTTTTCCTGAGCATTCAGCTTTTTTGATAAAATTATTCGATGAAAATCCATGTATTGTCCTCGGACAAGTTAAAGAAAAACTAGAGCAAAACTTTGAGGGCTTTTCCATCTCACTTACTGGGCTCCATAAGCATATTCGAGAAAAATGTGCACTGTCATTAAAGCAGGCATCAAAATATACTATTGAGAGAGATGCACCAAGAACAATTGATTTACGTTATGATATTATTAATAAATGGAAAGAAGCAGGCGTAGATTATCAAAGAAATTGTGTTTTCATTGACGAAGCAGGTTTTAACTCTCAATTGATAAGATCTCGTGCTTGGTCCAAGGTTGGAACACCAGCAAAAGTATCAGTCAATACTCAAAAGGGCGTAAATATCAGCATTATTGGATGCATTGCTCCGTTTGGCACTGTTGATTTTTCAAAAGTTGAACCTTTGAAAAAGACAGATGCTGCTAAAATAGAAAAGGAATTTCATTCAGAGTCAAATTCAAAGAAAAGAAAGGCCTTGACACAAGAAGCAACCAAGCCGAAACCATTGAGGAAGGGAACAACAGCTTACCATATTGTCAAATTTATGGAATCTGTGTTGAACATATTGGATAAGCATGATAAGAAAGGTATGTTCATTGTGATTGATAATTGTAGAATACATCATTCTCGTTTTGTAGTGAATTTGATACATTCTCGTGGGTATAAGCCTTTGTTCATGCCACCATATTCCCCGTTTTTGAATCCTATTGAGGAGTGCTGGTCTAAAATCAAGCAAAATATCCGACGAAACCCTTTTAAAAAAGGGAGACGAACTCACGCCTCGTATAGCTGAAGCCTGCAAAACAGTAACTGTGGAAGACTGTCAAGGCTAGATAAGACATGCAGAAACTTATTGGGACAGGTGCTTGAACAAAGAGATTGGCTTAAAGTAAAAAATCTGAAGTTTCATTTCATTTCGTCTAAAAACAAAACAAAAACATCTAAATCCTAACTCTCATTTCGTCTGAAAAAACAAATAAAATCGTCTGAATTTTATTTTTATTTTGTCCAAATAAAACCCAGAAAAATCTAAATTTTAATCTCATTTTGTCTGAAAAAATAATAAAAACGTCTGAATTTCAAGTGTAAATACTGTAACTGGATCGATAGATAATTTTGTTGCACATTTTATCAATGACGGGGGATTAAAATGTATTTATAAAAAGCTGTGTGCATCTTCAAAAAATTTACAAAATTTAATGTGAAACACTTGTCTGAATATTATATAAATGAATACAAAATTTGAAGCTGTACAAAAATTACTTGATACGCTAGTGCAATTTACTTTGCAGTTTACGATCCATTAGGCAATTTGGGTTTTTGAATTATTTTTAGATCAATTTGTCAAATTGATTTTGGGACTCAATATCATAAGTTTTAAGCTTTAATCACTATGGGAAAAAAAGCGAAAATGGCAATTTTAAAATTTGCAGTTATTTATTTCTTTACAAAAGATTGTTATAAAGTTATACCTTTCCAATAACATCTTCACGTAAAACAGTTTCTACAGCGATCGCTATAGTAGTTTTTTCAGAAAAGATTTACTTTATATCTCATTTTACGCCTTTTTCCCGTGGTGAACGTATCTATAATTTTGATTTTCTTCATAAAAAATCATTATTTTTCAATCAAACAAAAAATAAAATTTATTTTTTAACATCTACTAGGTTTGAAATTCAAAAATTAGCGCCTTATATTATGGAGACCAAATTTTTTAATTAGTTTTACAATCAATGTTAGGTTTGTTATGTTGATATATATCTCAAAATGTTTCAGTTAAAAATTGGTGTTTTGTATTACTGTCAACGGAAAAATGCTTCGGGTGCTTTCAAAAAAAGGCTTTTTTAGTCACCATTATCTGAGATTGAACTCAATCAGGGTGGTTCTTATACCAAATGAAAGAGAAAGCGTAGTGCTTTTTATCTACAAATTGTTTGAAACGATTAGATGTGTTTAAAAAATGCAAACTTATAAAACATGAAAATTGAAATAAAAAAAACTAAGAATTTATTGATACTTTGTAGCTCCTCCTCTACTCTTTATAACTGCTTCTATATTCTTCTCGGCATACTATCTATATACTTTAGACAGTCCTCCTTTGTAAACTTATACCATTCATGACTGATTCTATCAGTTAGTTCTTACTTTGTAGCCGGCCTATTTGGATAAGCATCAAGATGGCGTTTAAGGTCACCCCAGATGTGTTCTATTGGGTTTAAGTCAGAGTTTTGGGGCGGCCAATCAAGGATTTTGTCTACAAAAAATCTATTTTGACTAAACCAAGTTTTAGTAGTATTTAATTTGACGGAGTAGCCTTACCTCACTGAAAACGAATATTTTTTACTTGTTTGCCATACTACTCCAGAGTTTGCATCAATGAAGTTTTCAAAATTCCCACCACTATGTAGAAAATCTGTGCAATTATTTCCCTGAAAACCTCACGCGCGTGCAATTAATGCATAGTTTTCACTACCAAATGCGTGCAAAATAAAAGCACTGAGAAACCAAAAACCTGCATATTA
>JAEPRC010000604.1:0-27381 GCA_016758945.1 Mucor plumbeus
TTTTACTTTCCTTTTGGCTTTTCTCTCAAATCTATACGTAAATAGTAAATAGCCAATATTTTATGTAATTTGCATTGTTTTGGAACTTCTATACAAGGAAACTAAAATCTCGTATCGTACAGTGGAAGTGTATAAAATGAGTTACTTTCGCTTCTTGCTAATTTTTCCTCTTCCTTCTAATTCTCTCTTTTTTTTTTTCTCTTTTTCTTTTTTTTTATATACTGCATATATATTTAAAGCACTATGCTTTGAGTCTTCTATTTGTTACAAAGGTAAATGCTGTATAAATAACAAGGATATTCAAGCATAAAATTTAGTAGTCTAACATTAATCTTTCTTGTGCAGAGTCTTAATTCGTCGTCTTGTAGTAAGATTTATATATTCCCTATGCAAATATTATTAGCTTTTAATAATAATACTAAACTGATGCTGCTTCTACCAACTGGTTCAGGGTATACTTTTTATTCTTTTTTATATTTATATGTATACTTTATATTCATGTCTTTTTATTATTTGTAAATTAGTTTTTTAGGAATATCTTCTATTTCATATGCTGGGCTATTGTCAGGGTAGTAATGTAGTAATGTATGTATTTAATTTAATAAGTTTACTATCTAAAATCAACTTTCATTTTAATTAATAATTTTTCTTTTGACATAGTCATTCTGCATTTAACTAGAAGCATTTTATATAAACACAAACTATATTGTTGTACTGTGAGAGGAAAACCCCTTACCGTTTATTTTCGAATATTTACTTTAGCTTATATTTCTTTAAAAGAAGTAGAGCTAAATATTCACAATCTATACCGTTTGAAAAGTAGCATTTGGGCTTTTAGATAAAACAGTTTAAAAGTTTATCACGTACATAGTTAGCGATTGAAACGGAGTTAAAGTGAGAAAGGACAAAATATATGATAGTGTGGAATATCCTTAGATATTCACGGAAAAAATTATAAAAAAACAGTAAGAATTCAACTAGATAAGTGTAGGGTTTTATTATCAAGTTAAATTCTAGCTAAGACCTTATTGTGATAAATAAATGTCCTCTTTATATAGTTTTCATCAGAGAGATTAGTTCATTGTCCTAGATCCATATGTAGCCAATAATATCCCTTGTAGATACATTCCTCGATAGTAGCCAGTTGACATATTTATGTTGCGTCCACAGTTTGTTATGATTATTTGGAAGATAATGCACCTTTGGATTTGTAATCCCTATTGGGAATAGGAGAACTAAGTGACTTATGACAACACTCTTAGTGTGTTCCTTATAAATGACCCTAGAGTGAGGGATAAATTTGATAAATATCAGGTACATGCATTATGCAGGAAACAAATATATCCTATGTTATGATAGTAAATACTGATCTAATGAATAGTTATAATACATAGAATTTGTATATAAATAGGACAAATTATTGATATTAAATAAAGATTCTCTTCAGTTTTTGTGTGTGATTTAATTTAATCAGTTCCTTTATTAAATTATACATTTTTTCTTGCAACAATATTTATCTCAAATCTTGTGGCAATTCAATTTATAGAGTTTGTGGGTCCTCGATGATAATGGTATAATTAAATACACATTAGGTTAATTGGTCTTTAGTATAAATTGTTAGGATCAAAGTTCGGTAGAAAGTTTATATTAGTATGAATTAGCATATATAACTTCGATAGTTTAATGTCTATTCACATCAACAGCATTTTAAATGAGAATCATATATAATGGAGATCTATAGTGGATAAATATGTACCTATTCCACAGATAGTAAAAAAAAAGGGGAAGTAAGTTATGCGATGTTTTTACTTCCGATAAACATATCAGAAAAATTTTGAGACTTTTCTGAGACATGTCATTCTTCTAAAATACCCGATGAATGTATAAAAAATATTAAAGGTTAAGTAGTTTTGCTCAATGTTCCCCACTTTTATCACTTACTTTATTTACATTTTGTCTAACACTATGGCTCCTCATTTAACTTCCGATGCTAAAAATTCCATTAAATCTTTGCTGTTTAACAAAGCCTCTTTTTCTGCTATCCAGAAATTGAACCCAACTATATCATTGAGTACTCTTACGAGGTATAGAAAGCAATACTTGGGTGATGTCAGAATATCAAAAGGTGGAAGACCAAACAAAATCAGTAAGTCTAAGAAATCTAATATTGCAAGACAGCTTCGTACAGATAGATTAGATGGTTCAAAGGGTATGCAAGAACATCTCAGAATGGAAGGTGTTGATATGTAATTGAGCAGCATCAGGAAAGGTCTCAAAAAAAGGGGCTTTAATGCCAAAAGGAAAATCAAGACAAACTTTGTCAGCAAGGACAACAAGGAAGGACGATATGCATGGGCCAAAAAATACAGAAATTATACATTGACAGACTGGCGTCAATGGGTCATTTCTGATGAGACCAGAGTCAATATGTGGGGCACTGATGACTGATGGCAATTCTTTCGTTTGGTTGGATGGTGACAATACTTTGTTGCCTCATCAAATGGAGCCTCACGTTCAAGGATATGGTGGAGGGGTTATGTTCTGGAGCTGCATAACTTCAACGGGCCCTGATTATGGTACTACAATTATTGATGGCTCAATAGATTTATCTGTTTACGATGATATTTTGGAAATTTACTTGTTAGACAAATTGGATTATTACTTTGACCTACATATAAAAGACGTCCGTGTTCAACAAGACAGAGCAACATCGCATACCTTTGTTATTGCTAAACAGTGGTTTAACAAACTCGGTTTCTCTGTTGATACTATTATGAATTGGCCGGCTCGAAGCCTAGACTTAAATCCAATTGAACATGTTTGGTATCAGCTAAAACGTCGTCCTAATGCGTACCCTACTAGACCCACAACCAAAGAAGAACTGGAACAGAGGATTGCCACTGAATGATATAAATTTACTGAAAAAGACTGCCTAAAATATATAGATATCATGCCAGTAAGAATTAAAGCCGTCATCAAGAGTAAGGGCTGCCCTACTAAATATCAAACTTTTTTCATAATAAACAAAAATCGAATTTTCAAACTTTAGCCAGTTTTCTCACTAGTCGCTGATGCTGAATATTTGCATAAGTTGTATCATTGAAAAACCCTTAGTTTACTTTACAAAATAATGTAAGACACATGTTTATATGCTCAGTATAGGGAAAGAAATCCATGCAAAGAAGTAATTTTGAAAAAAAACGGTAGGGGTTTTCCCTTCACACTATGTTAGAACACTTTTCACAACGTTTCCCTAAAGACTGAACCAAAAAATTTCTTCAAAAAATAGATTTACTACATGTCAAGCTGGAATTACAAGCTCTAAATTATCAAACTCCGCTTTATGCGGACTGTATCTTAAAATTACTGCAAAAACTGCCATAAAAACTACTTTTGAGTTGTTAACTCTTGCAATTTTAAATCAATATCAAAGAGTGATACTTCAAAACAGATATATAAAGTACAATAATAAATCTAGCAAAATCTGCAATTAAGCTCATACATTATTTATAAAGCTATTTCCATTAAAAGCGTACAAAAATGCAACTTTAATGGGCTGTAGCTTGAGATAGCAACCGTCTAACCATATACTTTATAAGCCAAAAATGCCTCTTTTACTTGGTTTTATTATATTTTATCATAAAATCAATTTCAAAAAATTATCCATTTTCCCTTGTATACCCTCGTCCAAAATTTGACTTTTATGAAGAAAGCTAATAACTCTATGAAAAATAATGCTAAAGTGACAAGTACTACCTCAAACAATAGGTCTTTTTTTTGCTTTATTGTCTGTAACAATAACTTTAAAGTTTTATCATAAAAATATTTTTAAAATCACTGAAAACTAGTTTTTATGTTTTTGCTTTTTTTACAAAATTTTTGGTGGTAAATGTTTTCAAAAGTTAAATAGTTAGATGCAAAATCAAATTTCATGTTGAGACTACTTAAGAGAGTTAGTTAAATTACTATACACTTTTGATGTCGATTTTGCATTTTAAAATTTTAAAATGGTTTTTATCAATTTTTTCATCATCAGAAAGCTCTTATTTTGAATTACCGCCACGCCTGAAATATAAAAAAATCAAAAGAAAATTCGTCGAAATTGTTATTTTTTGCAATGCAATGGTATGTAGGAGATGTTTACATTAGAGAGTATAATACATTGAGGGAAATAACTTTTCCAATTTTTAAGAAATTTGATACACGAAGTCATATCTTTGTCAATATCTAATATTTATAAATATTTTTAATACCAAATCTTAACCGGAAATTGTAGCTCTTAAATGGTATATTGCTTAAAACTATCACCTTATTTTAAGTTTCACTTTGCATCGCTTAAAATTATAAATTTGATAAGTATTGAAAATAAAAAAAAGCTCAATATCTAGTTGGACCACCCTTACTCCTGATGACAGCTTTAATTCTGTTTGGCATACTGCCTATATACCTGAGGCAGTTCTTCAAAGTAGATTTATACCATTCTTGGTGGATCCTAGCCTCTAGTTTTGCAACGGTAGTGATTCTAGCTGGATACGCATTCAGACGACGTCTCAGTTGATTCCAGACGTGTTCTATAGGGTTTAAGTCCGGAGTTTGGGGTGCCAGACCAGAACAGACTTCAGGGAGAACCTTTGACATTGAAACAATTGCTTAGTAGGAACGGAGGTATGTGGCGTGGCATTGTCCTGCTGAAATCTAAAACTCTTCCTATCCAGCCCATAGTACTCCAAGATGTCTAACAAAGATTTCTGCAAAATAGTAGAGATGTAAACCTCCGTGTTGACATCTCCTTCAGTAATGGCAGAGCCATATCTAGGCCCTTCCCCAGTTATAAGGCCCTAAATGAGGACGCTGCCACCATCTCCTTGAACATGAGACTCAATCTAGTAAGGCAGTAGCTCAGTGGCACCATCCGTCCAGTAATAGAATTTTCCATCTGAGCCCCACATATTAATTCTGGTCTCGTCAGAGAAACCCCATTTACGCCAGTCATTCACAGTATAAAGATGGTGGTTTCTGGCCCAGGCAATACGCTTTCTCTTGTCGGTAGCATTGACAAAATTAGTCTTGACTTTTCTTTTAGCTTTAAAGCCTTCTGACTTAATAAGTAGATATTTATGCCACTCAAAGACATCTCAACTGCAAGAGTCAATAGATACCTTTGTACACCTTTTGGGCTATTGAAACTACCGTTTTGGGAATTCTTGGCTATATACAGTAGTTCCGAGTCTGTGTACTGATTTTGTCTTGTTTTCCATGTTTGGGTGATGTAGAGTCACCTAAAAACTTCCATGTATACCTGGAAAGCGTACTTAATCCTACGTTTGGATACATTTTCGGAATGACAGAGTAAGAGTGACCTTCGATAATAAGTAACAAATTAATAGAGTCTTGGACTTCAGTGGGAATAGGACGAACCATATTGAAAAAAAGGATAAAAAAAGATAATGATATGATGATGGGAAGATGAGCAAAAATGCTCTACCTTTTCTACTTTTTGAACATTCCTCGGACAATCACTATTTATAGCATTTTTCATGTAAAGATTTAGAGTTATCGGATACTTTAATCGAAAGTTAAGAAGCCACATAGTTTTTTTTTTAATATCTCTGATATAAAAAATAGATATTTCTCACTTTGCCATACCCCCAGTCATTCAATTTAATTCCATTAGATAAAATGTTATACCATTTAAAAACCCTTAAAAAGCACTTTTTAATGGTTTTTAGAATATTGCATAGAGTATATAGTGGTATAGAAAGTGTAATAAAAGTGCAATTTCTTAACCATTGGAAGGGTTATTTTCCTTACAGTATGGACTTTCGATCGAAAATGTCTATAAATTTAGAGCAACTAGTCATAAAGTAAAGTTTTTTTGGTGGGCCATATGCCCATAAATTTAGCGTAGTCAGTCAAATGTCCATGAATTCAGTATAATCAGTCATATAAAGCAAAGATAATATAATGAAAAATTTTACATTTTTGGATTACTCTCTTTTTCTTTTCTTATTTTGAACTTTTTTAAAAATGCCATACAACTACAACAACACAATTCAAAACTTTTTAGCTAATGACTCCAATGATATTCGTATGAAGCACTTTATCAAAGAAGCATGCAAAGAAATCATGAAAAAATTTGCATCTAGACATAGTTGCTTGACTTTAAACAAGGTTATGTCAGTTAGTGAAGGTCTTTTGTAATGCTTGGAGGCAAGGCTGACAAGCTAATATGATAATCGCAGGCTAAACTTTGGGGAGTTTGACATCATTGTAAAGAAGATATATTGCATAAAGTCGGAGCAAATTGCTTTTTCTTTGTGTCTTCCTTTACAATGTTGTGCTCATCATTGGGCTGCTGCTGCTCTGTTATCAAAATCGTATAAAAATAATTACAACATAGAAAGGTAGTTATTGTATCATAAGTTTATTAACTATTTTTTATTTAATTGCATTGAAAACTTTATTTAGAATGGCAGCAATCTTAACGTATCTTTTTTTTTGGTTATTCTTTTGTGGCTTCCTCGTCTATTGCTGTTTCTTCTCTCGCTTCTCCTCTCAGTCCATTTTGAGTCGATTTTGTCTCCTTCTTCTCCTATTTCTGCTCTGTCCTCCCCTGAAGGGTTGAATTTCGATATTTACTTTGATGCTCTCATAAAGAACGTCAATGGAGGGTTCAGTAGTACGTATAAAATTATTAAAGTGCCCATAAATAAATAAACTTTTGCCCATAAATCGGATATTTTAAAGCATAATTTTGTCCACAAAATAATGGAATATAACAAGAAATTTAGATATCTTGCGCCGTAATGAATAGTACATGTACTGACGAAAGTTTTTATAAGAATTCTAAATGTTTGTAGTTTTACTGGTTAAATAATCGCTTTCGTGAAGACGTTAGGTATCGCTAACTTTTAGGAAACGATACTTTGTGGATACAAAATAAGCCTGTGTAAATACAATTCACTAATGCAACCAAATACAGCAATATAATATAAAGACGTCTGAAGTCTGAAGTGATATGTTTATTACAGAATGTAATAAGAATTTTTGATAATTTTATTAATTGAAAACATATACGGCTTCTTACTATCGCCTCCTGGACACTCCCAAAGTACATGGATGTGTCCAAGTGAGACCGTCGATAAGCTTATAAGATCATGGTAGCTCACATATAAAAAAATCTCAGATATTTACTGAAAATCCTATCAATAAAAATTTTAAAAAAAAGAGTTTTTTCAAATACATGACAAAGCCCTTTTACTTGATTAATTACAAACTTTTTTAATTTGAAGCATTAAATTGTACGTCAAATATTTCAAAAAATATGCGTATTCTAAGTTTCCGAATTTTTGAAGCTTCAAATTTGATGTGACCACAAGCACATTGATATTCTTTTGTTATTTACGATAAGAAAGGAAACTTTATTGGAAAGAAAAAATAATTTATACGGTATTTTTAATCATGCCACGCCACACGGCAAAAACCATATTAATTTAATAAAATTTACCGTTGTCATGCAACATATTGCATGATTAAAATGATATAAAATACAAAAAACAAAGAGATATTTAAAGGATTTTTTCTCCTTGAAGTTAATAAATGTATTTCCTTATTCCTCATAAATGTACAAGAAACTTCTGTAAACTCAGTTAAAATATTTGAATTGAAAAAATATTTTACTATCTTGTTTCAATTAACAATGAGTATTTATATATACAGAATAAAGATACTAGAAAATAAAGTTAAAACTAGATATATTTATTGAGTATATTTTGTATTAAAAAAAGATGATGAACTTTTTTAACAAGCATTAAGAAACATGGTATTTATAGTTTTTTGGAAATGTGGAATCCGTAACAGATTCTATAACAGATTGGCCAAACCAGTTTTGACAGTAATAACATTGCACCAAGCTAAGTATCTATAGTATTCATGCTTGACTAAATTTAGAGAATAGATCTTCTTTCATTTAAATAACGCAACTCGAATTTCAAGAACAGATTCGTAATTGGATCATCCAACACATTCGTGCTACACGATTTCATCATAGCCTTCATGTAACATAACTAACTGTAATAAAGGTACAATGCATCATTATAATCTCATTCTTCTCACTCTAAGGATTATAACCAGCTAATACTTATTTGAGAACTTCTACTATTGATGATGCTATATAATCTAGATGCACCCGACGCAGTCTATGTTCTAAACAATGAGTTGTTCCATTCGTAACTACTGTAAATACTGATCTAATGAATGGTTATAATGCATAGAATTTGTATCTAAATAGGACAGGTTATTAATATTAAATAAAGATTCTCTTCAGTTTTTGTGTGTAATTTAATTTAACCAGTTCCTTTTTTATTAAATTATAAGTTTTTTCTTGCGTTTATATTCTATCTCTAGACCTTGAGCAATTCAAATTTGATGTATTTAAAGACTAGTAGTATTTCATTTCATAGATAAAATTTGGACAAATGCGACCTATCAGAATTACAACAGTCCAAAATTAGAGAACTTTGACAGATCTACAAAGCTCTATTGTTCTGTAACTGGCTCCTGTCTATCAGAAACTAACATTAAAGCGTAGCTTATAGCAATATTATTACTGAAACATAACATATTACATCTCTACACATTTATCAATTAATAACTATTTATATTATTATATAACTAATGGATCCCTGTCCATTAGATTTCATCACATATATCCAATAACTATATAACCCAATATAGTATCCATCTTAATAAACGGTACTTTTTACATTGAATTTATTTAATATAATTCTTGATAATAAATCAAGATGTTTTGTTATATCAGAATTCCAAATATAAATATGGCTCTACCGTAGTTGTATTCTCAGGATATTGTTATTGCCACACTATTAATAACTAATTGTATCACCCGATGGCCTCCATTATATATAATCTCGTTCTCTGCATTGAATAAAACCCACCTTTTACTCTTGTCTAATTCTTATTAGTTACGATATAACATATTTATATTAAGTTTTACTTAAAATAAATTAAAATTTTAAAAGATTTTCGGAGATACATACTACATTTGATATACATGTGCTAGATTTATATATTTAATTTAATGCGCTACAAAATTGTTTATTGATATGGCTGTTGACAAGCTTCTTAGCTGTATTTTTCGTAGAGAAAACAAAATTTTTGCCAATTTTTTCAAATTTAAAATTTGGGATGACGGTATACTGGTCTTTTTTGGAAGTAAAACCAACAGTATTCTTTTTTTACGCATTTTTGAGGATATCACTACAAAAAATCAATATTTTTTAAGAAGAAAACTTAATTAAACCTAATAATAGAGCTCAACGAAATTTATGACATGAATAAAAAACAAGTGCTACTCCATTTAACAAATATTCTGAAATCTGCTACAAAAAAATGTCTAAAAAAAAAGTACCCAGAATTTTTTTATACTTGAATATGTTATAGAGCACCACAAAACAAAGTGTCAGTATAGCTTAATTTCTTATAAAGATATAAAGGTCTAAAAGTTTCATTTTTAGCAGTGAAATGCGTGTAAGAATTTGAGACATTAACGCTAAAAAAGTCATATTAACTACAAAAGATAAGGTATTCCTGAATAATTATTTTGGGGTAAAGTTAAATATGTTAAATGCATTGGAACGTAACTAATTTTTTGTTGCTATTTTGTGCAAAGAAAGTTGAGCACGGTTGAAAAGTGTGGCCCAGTTTTCAGGAAAAAGCAGTAAACCTTACATGTTTTGAGGCTTTCGTGAGATATAAATGATTCAAAAGCATGTAATATAACAAAACAAACTTATGTCAACTATCTTTCAGTGTCTGAGGTATATTATGTAGTGTTTAATATGGAGTTAGCTACAGAATAGGAAGCACGCTTCAATTTTAAACTCTTGAAAATTTAAATTTCACTTTTTTTCTCAATATAGCTTTTCTCAAGTGGGCACCTACAAAAGAATAACTGAAATTTACTTCAATTATTAAGCAGAGGGCAAGCTCTTCCAAGACATAGATATCTAAGGTATTATAGTAAGTCAATGATTTACCATCTACAGAATACAGCAAAAAAAAAAAAACAAGAGGCAATAAAATAATAATGTTGAATAATACGAATATATTTTAACCTATTAAGAAAGCATAATTATAGCAGACTATAGATTTTAACATTTCCACTTTTTTAAACTTTTCGTTGTGAAGAAGCAGTATCTATATTGATCTCTCATCTTCATTACCTTTATAATTTTTTTTAGTCATAAGTTTCACATTTCCAAAAAGAGTAAATAAGCAAAATTATAGCCTGCTATTTCTTTCCAGTAACACCAATTATTAGTTGCAGTGCATTAACAATCAAAGACGGTAATTAGCTAATTGAAAATCTGCTAATAGGAAGATAAGATGATTTAAATAGATGAATTGGGTAATGCACTAAAATCGACAAATTCGCCATATTGTTGCTAGACGGCGGAGATCAACCATATAGACTACTAATTTCTACAAGGTAGCATTATATAAATGGTTCTTCCAAAAGAATAAAAGCATGATTTAATACAGAAAATGGTACGGAAAAACTTTTACAGAGCCGAACCTAACTATAGATACTTTTCGTTTAAATTTATACAAGCAAAAACACGAAGAAGAACTTGTGCAAATTAAAAAGCTTGCATGCTTAAATTAAGGTTTATAAAACGAATGAGAACGATATATGATATCAATTGCAATTATAGTCTCTCAATTATTTAGAATAAATTTATACAGGCAGTATCAGCTGAAAGATAACAAAGCAATAAATACAAGAGGTAACTTTTTATTAGTTTGAATAAAAATTCTGCAAAACTAATGGTGCTAGCGCCTCAAATTTTCTGCGAGAGTGTCACATTGTGTAATGGTATCGAAAAGCTAAATTTTCATCATTATTTAATAATTTGAGAATACACCAATGAAAGAAAAAAAGAGAACTATAGCTTTATATATTAAAACTCTAATAGTTTCTTGTATATTGTATGCTTATATTTATAATATATTAGTTTATATATACGTGCTTCATCTTCAATCATTATCATAACGGGAAAAAAGAGTAGATTTGTACAACATTAAAAATGAACAGCAGATGAATCAATAAAATTTAAATTAAAGATATATTACATTCGAAAGGGCTTATTTTGTATAAATGACCTATGTATAAATTTCGTTTTGACCCCCCATTTTTCGTCGTTTTTTACATGTTTCACAAAAAAAAACCAAAACAATTGATCAACTTTTTGTTATTAGGTAGTATGTAGTAAAAATGGAATCAAGAGAATTATCTAATATTACTTCATATATCAAAATCCACGACTCTGGATGATCTAACTTACAAGCAATAAACTGTTTCAAATTGAAGTATTTACTGCTTTTGGTAATGGGAATTACCTTTTTTTTTTTTTTTTCACCTATTTTATCTGGGACAGGACTGAGAAGTATAGTAATAATATCCTGGTAAAATAGCGGCGATACCTAAGTATTATACAGATCAGTCCTTGACACACAACGATAAAATATCTTGGCAAAAAAAGTAAAATACCCAGGTAAAAGAAAAGTAATGTTTTATTGATCTAAGCGTAAATGTCTTTATATTTCTGTAAAATAATTTTAGAGCAAAATTATTTTAGTCAATGTATATAAAATATATGCTATTTTCTGTGTATACAAAGAAAATGATCCATGTATTTTGTGTTTCCCTCAATTAAAAAAGCATTGAGAATGTAGTTAATACATGTAATAAAATATAATATCATAGCAATACCAATATTATATATGAAACACGAGTTGTGCGCGCAAGTAATTCTGCATTTCAAACAAAAAAGAAGGAGAAATTTTAGTGCTAAACTGCAAGTAGTTAAGTAAATAAGCGCTCAAATTTAGAAAATATTTCTGTATTTTAAAGAGCACAGTTGTACAAAATAAAATAGATTTATATTGAACAATGGAAAATGGAGAAGAAAAAGACCAAAAACTCGATGTAAATTACTGAAAATGTTGATTTTATAATGTATATGTATCTTTTTTTATATTAAAAAAAAGTGTGGAGAATTTATTACTGTAGATAAGAAAAAAGTTATAAGAATTACATGTAGTTGAGAATCTTACAAGAACCACCTTGATAGATATCAACAGAGTTAACCTTGTGAGCTTTGTCCAATTTCTCATAGTTATCCATGGAGTAAACATAGAAATCAATGTGTTTGCCATTGAAACTCCAAGATTGATCATCAACCAACAAACAACCATTGTGGGTCTTGCTGGAACCAGGAACCTTCCAACCAACGAGAGAAGGAACATAAATCTTGGTGTTCTTCTTGATATCGTTAGAAGCAATAGTAACATAAGGACGAAGAGGTGTACCGAAAGAAGTTAAACCGTAAGGATCAGATTTCTTATCAACTAATTCGAAACACTTGTAACCAGAACAGCTACAACCGCCGAGATTGACAATCTTGGAACCAACGACACCGGTACCTTCCATGACGAGAGCATCGGCGTAGTTTTCACCAACAGAGCCAATGGTCTTACCACTACAGGTCTTGACGCTAACGCTCTTACCGCCAGAATAATCGCTGGGTTGAGCAATCCAGTAGTAAGTGAAAGCAGACTTGGTTTGTAACTTCTTACGGGTCTCCTTCTTGGAAGAAGAAGATTTCTTGGTAACCTTCTTGGTAGTCTTCTTCTTAGTAGTAGTCTTCTTCTTAGCAGCTAAGTTGGAGATTTTGGTAGAAGTAGAAGATCCACCCTTGACACAGTAAGTTTTACCAGTGTTGAGGTTGTCACAGTTGGAGTGTACTTGAGTATTCAACTTGTAGAAAGTACTCAAACTGATACCATTGGACTTGGCCAATTTTGCACAGGTATCAGAATTGGTAGCTAATTTTGGAATGTTTCAGTTTATTGTTCTGTTATTGTTAATTCAAAAGCACTATTACCTTTGTGGGTCTTGGAACATCCAGAGGTGCTGTCAGATGATGATGAAGAGCTAGACTTCTTAACGCAGTACTTTTTGCCATTGTTAAGATTAGGGCATCCACTCTTGATTTGAGGATTCCAATCGTAAACGTTGGATAAGGTGATACCGTATTTCTTGGCAATCTTGACACAGCTATCACTACCAGAAACAGTGTGATACTTGGAACAGTCAGAAGCACGCTTTGTTAAAACATGGGATTCCTCATCGTATTCTTCAGATAATTCGAAATCGACTTCCTCGGCATCGTCAGAATCAAAAGCTGAAAGATAGGAGTCAGAGAATTGAGCAGCTCCACCGTGAACGACAGCAATGTCATTAACTGTATCTGCTGCTTTAACAAAACTTCCACTGCTAAGTAAAAGAAAACCGAGTGTGGCTAAAGAGAGAGATTTAAGATGCATTTATATATTTATTGATTTGTCGTTTGCTGAAATTTAAAAGGAAAGATGAAAATTAGGAAAAAATAAGAGAAAGAGATGGCTCTGTTAAAGAAAGGAAGGGGTGGGGTTGATAGAGGGAAGAAGCTTTTCAAACAATAAATAAGAAAAAGAGAAAAAGAAAAGAGTTAATTTTTTGTTCGAACAAGTAGTTTTTATATATCTTGAAGCGGGAAGCAACATGTAGGACAAGTTACACTTCATCAAGTAATGCAATCTATTATTTGTGTTGCCTTGGTGAATTTCCGCCAATTCTATGTGTGTGCCCAAAATATAGGAAAATCAATTGGGGGTCTATTGTAAAAAGAAAGTTTCTATAGAAGGCTGTACTGCCATTTTACAAAAGCGATTATATTGAAGCGTTTTTTTTTTTTTTTTTTTTTTTTTTTTTTTGTAATGATTTGTTTGACATTTGATATATAAACATAGCAGTAATAAACATAATCTCAAGAAAAAAAAAGGTACGCACGTTTGATTGGTTGTTTAATCATTTTGGTTTCTCTAAAAAAGGACAACATCCTCTCTTTTACCTTTCTTAATTTAACTTTTTATGTACAACATTATATATTTGAGAAACAACTGGATATAAAAAGACGAAATAATAGGTACAATTTATTCTAAATGAGGGGATTGACCTTTTTTCATTTTATTATCATATATTATAATGCAACCATTGAAATGAGAAGTAATAAAAAAATCATGTGCAATGACTTGATTCAGTGTTGCCATGTCAATAAGAAGTGCATACTCACTGACCATGTTACCACCATAGCAACGGCACATTTCCCATGACAATCATAACCATAGCAACCAACATAAATCTTTTGTTTATTACCCCTAAATCAATATTGCCTTAACATAAAAGAGGTTGACTGATACATTAAACAATTACATTTTTTCACTAATGCTGCTTCATTTCCTATTTGAAAACGCGACCTTGATTTTTTATATTTAAGCGTGCGTTGTTTTTATTTTTACCACTATTTCCTTTTTATGAATAATATATAAAAATACATTTCATCATTAAAAAAATGAATAAAGTTGATATCCCAGAAGAAAACTTACATTGCCATCATATACTATTCATTAAAGATATTGTAAATTCAACATTTATATCAAGCAAAAACTGTTTCAAAACACAATGTACACGATTAAGTTACAGAAAAGCCAGGTCAGTATTTTTTCTTTATTTTTTTTGGGTTTAATGTACACACAAATTTTTTTTACAAATTTTTCTTCTACAATTTACATTAGGCTGAATGGAATAATTGTAGTTGCACAGAAATCTTTATTGTCAAACGAAAATGACGAACAATATATTTGGTTAGGTGAGATTGTAATCGAAAATCAACGAAAAAAAGAGAACTTACTTATATATATTTCAATATAAAGATGATGGTACAAGTGTTATACGAGTAATATTACCTTCTAGTGTTATGTCAAGAAAGGATACATTCTTAATTGAAAAGGGAGCTTCAATCACTGTATTTGGAAATGTAAAAAAGCTTAACAACAATGAAATTATATTGCAATGTAATGGATTTAAAGTGGATGAAGATGGTAGTGGCGTGGGTGAAATTCATCATTGGCTGAAAGCCATAGCAGACAGACCACGAAATATACCTACCCAGACCAACATGTTTTATAGTATATCATCAGTACCATCACCAAATCGTTTATTAAACGAGAATTTTATGGCTTCGCCATTAAGAGATTTCAATGCAGAAAATACTGGTTATTTATGGTCCCCAGATCATACATTTGCAACATCAACACCATTAAGAGCAATCATCAAAGAAGAAAGCGGAGATCAAGAGGAAGGGATACATGTAGATGTTATCCTCGAAGAAGATGAAGACGATTTTGATAGTTTTGGTGAGATTGATCTGGTAGCATTAGAAGCCAACGCTATTCAACAACAGCAGCAACAAGAACAATGTACATCGAATAAACGCAAATTCTCATTATCGATGGATTAATGATTGAATGTTTGTGATTCTCCTATCCCCCCACACAATATATGTATTTATATAGCCAATCAATATGATTCAAGGTGACTTTATGTCAAAAAACGGATTTGACATTCAAAGGGGAGAGAAAAATAGGAAACCCTAATCTCTACTTTTCTCACAAGTTTTTCTCATACGAAAATGCTCATACTAAAACATAATAAAAATGAATTTACATCTGAAGATCTAATACAGATCGAAAGAGTAAGTTTTTAGAAATAAACATGTTGAAAATTTTTGAATTAAAATCTTTTAAATACATTAGAAATATCTTCGTTGGATGACTGACCAAGATGATATTAATACGAATACAATCGAATTGAACATTTTAGACTGCAAAATGACAGATGTTTATGGATATTTATTAGGCATCTTTTCTAAACTAGATGTATTTGATACGTTAAAATTTTCAATCTGTCAATTTCTGGATTTTCTTGTTGACATTCAACGTACATATCAAAATACGCCATATCATTCATTTTATCATGCTGCTGATGTAGTCATTGTTCTTTATTACATTATATCAGATTTGAAAGCAAAAAAGTACTTTTCAAATAGAGAGATAGCTGTCTTGTTTATTGCTGCGATTTGCCATGATGCAGGCCATGTAAGCTTAAAAAAAAAGAAGCCTAAAGCTGATTGAATAACTTTTTTTGTTTTCTAGACCGGTTATAATAATGACTATCATGTCAAATTGAACACTGAGCTCGCCATTTGTTACAATAATATCTCGGTCCTTGAATCCTTATCAGTTGATATTGCTCTTGGCTTATTAAAAAAGCATCAAATCATCAACAATATTGACCCTCATTTGTTCAAAAGAATTATACTAGCAACCGACATGTCATTTCATTATGATTTACTTGCAGAAGCAGGTGTATTAGAAGACATATTATCAACTGTAAATCTTTGGGACGATGATGAACAAGATAGTTGTAGTGAAATGGACGAAAGCTTAGCTGTATCTGAAACATTGTCAATTAACGTTCAGCAACAGCATTTATCAGTCGGAATGATTTCTCCAACAAACTACAACAACAAAGGCTCCATTCAATATGACGAAAATACAAATTCGTCATCTTTATCAACATTGTTGCAATCACAAACACCTTTGGATCAATCTCAAAGACTATCTTTTGCTTGTATTTTACTACATGCTGCTGATATTAGTAATACTGTCCGTTCTTGGCCTATCTCTAAACGATGGTCTGATTTGATTGTACAAGAATTTTTTAGGCAGGGTGATGCCGAGAAATTGGCTGGATTGCAGGTTTCTCCAGGAATGGATCGTGATTTAGCTACTCAAGCAAGTATCAGTTTAAAATTTGGCGATTTCGTTGTAAAGCCTTACTTTGAAGCCTTGGCAGGGTTGCTACCCAGGGCCCGAGTATTTATAGATACACTACAAGATAATCGAGAAGAATGGCTTAGATTAAAAGCAAGCCCATTTTCTACATCAATTACAAATTATTTCAATGGCTATCTTACTACATCTCAATTTCCTCCATCTCCATCAACATCAAAGGCCCGAAAAGTCAGTGTGCCTGCTGGTACAGTTGCTATTCCATTAGGTAATTCTGCAGCCGTTACTACAAATAATTCATCTGTAAAACCAATGCCAATATTACGTACTACAAGCCATTCTAGTATATTATTATCTTCGCCGCATACTTCGGTCTCATCCGAATTGAGAAGAAATAGTGCTGATCATAGAAGGAGACAACCAAGACCGCCAACAACAAATCAACGAATTCAAATTTAAAATGTTATTTCTAACACTGTATATTCCTTTTTATTTTATATTGTACTATATTGTATCATTCCTAGACTTTTTGTATATATACATTTTTATATATATAAATACTATTAAAATTCTTTTATTTAAACAGGTTTTTAAGGAGTTTTTGATGTTGTTGATCGAATGCCACGTTTTTCATATTGTACTACCAAAAAAGTTAAACGTAAATTGAAATGTAAAAGCATAAACAAATATAAATACTTTTTTTTTTTTTTTTTTTTTTTTTTTTTTTTTTTTACTTTGTTCTCCTTTCTCTCTCACATACTCACACACACATAATGTATTTATAATAAATGAGCATTTCATTAGAATCAATATTAGAATCCAAAGATGATCATTATGATAATTTTGTTCTTTATATGCATCATACTTATTGTATAGAGAGTTTGTATTTTTGGCAAGATGTTCAAAATTACAGATTAAATCCTGCTTTTACCACTTACCAAACCATGGTTCAAAATTATATTGTAACAAATGCACCACATGAAATCAATATACCTTGCGATATGCGACAACAATTATTAGACCATCATACACCACATTGCTTTGATGAAGCTGCTGAATCTATATTAGAACTCATTCGAGTTAATTCATTTTTGCCCTGGTATCAAGACTACAATGCTACTACAACTACTAAATGTTATTCTACTGCTAAAAGAAGCTCCCTATCTCTTTCAATGTCATTTCCAGACCGTTGGAATCTTATTAAACACCAACAATCATCATCATTTAGTATAAATAGACCAAGTTTTAGTTCGGTAAGATCATCATCAGCAGTATCCATGTTTAATTTTATGGATAAATCAAGAAATAACGCTGATAGCCCATCAATAACTACTACAACAAAAATATCGGGCATGTTCCAAAGAAAACGACAAGCTCTTGTGATTCGAATGAAAAAAACATTTATTGAGCATGATTTTAAAAATAAAAATAACAGCTTTTCTTGGCTTGCTAAGAAGTAAAAGAAAAAAAAAAACTTCTGTTTTCGTGTTTATAGTATGGTGTTAATCATCAAGTAACACCACAAACTGAACAAACAGGATTTCTAAATAGTATTATATTGCATATATTGTTGTGCTCTGGTTGATAATTCGCAATAAATTTCATCGTCCTCGTCTCGTGATGGCACAATATCCGTAAACACTAAATCATCTTCCACTTCTTGTTTATAAAATTTGTTACCTGGTGCACACATTACCAATGTAATATTTTCCTCCAATTGTTGTGTCAGTAATTTAACAGCATGATAAAAGTTTCTAATGTATTCGTCTCCAGTAGGTATAGAAATACGTACAATACGTTCTGTCGAATTTGGTAAAAATCGAGACATGATTCTGATTTCAGTATTTGTTTGTTCAGCCATGTCCTGAAATATGTTTTTTCCATTTTGTTTTTTACCACCTTCTTTTAAAAAATTAATAAACAAATCTGGCAATATAAAATCCATGCCATTTACTATCTGGTTGATAAATTAAAAATTATGCAATATATTTACAAAATTGCACACCTATTTACCGGATCATTAAAACCTTTAATCAGTAATTCAAGACAATTCGTACATGCATTAGCACAATCCTCGGATTTTCCTCTCATATGGAAAAGCCTCATAGACCGACGTGAGGATTCATATGTACTAAACTGAAGAAAGACATGATAAAAGTTTGTGATGCCTTGGATGGTTTTGCCTTGTGGACCGATAATTTTTCCAGAGTAGGATCGCGGTATAAGAATTCGTAAATTAATTCTGTTGTTTGGATGATATCTTTCGTAATTAGTGTAAGATTGTAATAAGTCATTTGCGGTAAGTTGCGGTGGAGACGACATGCAGTTGTATGTGTGTATTTGTAAATAAAATTAGATGAAGAGAGCATTGTGCCAATTCAAGATTCATTTAAGAAACTTCGTTACTTTTACAAGTCCACTACCACCCATTATTAAAAAGTCCCAGTTGTGCGGGCTGAGGCTAAAACAAGTTACAGCAAAATGCATTTGCATACAATTTGAAGCTACAAATCAGCGATAAAACATATATATATTTATACATATATATAAGCGCATTCTCTATAGAATAAGAGTATCGTCCATATAACTTTAAGTGTTTTCAATTAAATAATACTGGCTTAAACACTCTATAAAAGAGACAAGCCAGTATCGTCGTAATATAACACTAATATAAAATGAACTTCATCATTAGTCAGTCGTTATTTTTGAGTGGACCGAGATAAAAACGAGCTTTTTTCTATCAATTTTAACCCAAATAATTTCAAAATTGCACATCTGTTATATATAGTTCTTGGAAGTATCTACTAATATGCCATGCATTAGCTTTTAGAAATTGTTTTTGGTTGTTAACAATAAAAATCAGTCATTTTGTCCTATTTTGAACAACCGGTAAAAATAAAACCTGCCCCCTTTTTATAACTAACTTCATACTAAACAATTTTTGGGGCATACCTTAGACCAGTATTATTGTTGTCGAACTTGATTTTACCAACCAAATTTACTTGTACAACCTCGGCTTGACAACAACCCTACCTTAGATACTGTTGAATAATACTAATAATATACTATAGGCCATGATAACCCTATTTTATATATATATATATATAGATATAGATATGAATTGGTCGCATTATGTCACCAGTTTTTAAATTTAATTATATTTCATAAAAGTCAAAACAAATAAAATTCGTTGCTTTTTCCTTAAAAACTGGTTTTCATTTCATTTCTCCTGTCCAGCTTCGTTTTTTACTAGATAACGCCAAGAAAAAAAAATATGCCAATATACCTGAGATGTTTAACTTTAATTCAAAATTAACTATTTACAAATATCCTAAATTTCACACTTGTTATAACGTTTTCAGTGCTAATGTTTCAGATTTCTACAAGCATTTTATAATTAAAAATTAAAAACACGCTAGTAGGACATTAAACAATGAAATAATTTTAATAAAAAACTTATTTCCCTATAAAAAAATAAAAATTAAAAACATTGAGCTCTCATACCTTTACAGAAAATTAAGCTATACTAACACTTTTAAATGATGAAACTTACTTGTTTCGTTGCGCTCTATAGCATATTTGGGTAAGAAAAATATTAGGCCCTTTTTTTTTTTTTTTTTGCTTTTTTAACATTTTTTTGTAGCGAATTTTAGAATATTAGTTAAATGGAGCAGCACTTATTTTTTATTTTTGTCATAGGCTTCATTGAGCTCTGTCAAATACTATATAAATTTCTTCAAAATATAAAAAAGAATATTTTCGATTTTGTTCCAAAAAAAAAAAACCAATATACCCTCATCCCAAATATTGAATTCGAAAAAAAAAACCTTGACAAAAGTCTTGTTTTCTCTACGAAATATGTGTGAAAAAATGAAAATAAAAATACTTGTAAAATGATATATAAGATGTTGTTTATTCTTTTAAAATAAGATAAGATTATTAATGACTATTTGAAATACTTTGCTATTTATATTAATTGTCTAAACTAAAGGAATGGGGAGAATACAAGAAATGGATCATTGATATTGACCAATGAGTAACTAGAAAGATTAATTGAATGAGTTGATAGATTATGTAGATTGGAAAGTAGAATAGTTATTGGTTCTGTATGAATATAAAAATTTAAGGACTTGCTTAATGAACATAACAAAAACTTACGGACTTCTTTATTAACAAGTTCATTGATTATCTCTTTATATATAATTGATGATGTTGTACAGAATATCAAATTTATTTACACGAGATTGACATTTAAATTGTGATTCAAATATATAAATTTTTACTATAGTAACAATTGCTGTTCTATGACAAAATGGCGCTAAAAGTAAATTAATATTTAGATTAAGTAGATAATTTTGTTGCGTACTTAAGCATAATTTTAAAATTAAAATACGTTTATAAAAAGTGATGTAAATCTTCCAAAACCTTTAAAATTTTAACCACATTTTACCCATTATTTAATGTAAAGCATTTGTCCAAACTTTATTTAGTCAGATACAGAATTTAAATTAATACAAAGACCATTTAGAACGCTAGCTCAAATTACTTATAGATAATACTCTTTATGAATTGCCACAAGATTCAAGATAAATATTGTTGCAAGAAAAGATTTATAATTTAATAAAGGAACTGATTAAATTAAATCACACACAAAAACCACAGAACTTTATTATAAGATGGAAAGCGTCTCTTTTATATCCAAACTTCTTTAATTAAGACTAATCTAAATAAGTACATATTTATATATCCAATCAAACCTATGTGATACCATAATTCCACATTACACGATATTAACTGAGCTTTATAATAACATATTACACAGCAATACAGAACATGTTCTACTAAACTGTGCCATAATCTTAACCAAGATAACTACACAGAACTGTGGATGCAACACTGTAGATATACTTTAGATATATTATGATCAATTATATGCAATTAATATATGAAATGTAAAGCAATTAAAGATAGTTTCCCAAATATTCAGCAAGGTTGTATTTAATTAAAAGCTACTTAATAGGATAGGTTTCTGTCTATTAGTAACAGAATGTATTCCAGGCTTAAGATTTGGATTATAAACAAATAAGCTTATTAGAAATAAGAATATTATAAGTAAGGAAAGAGTTTGATATTTATTTATTGTCATATTTTTTAAGTATATTTGAAGAAAAGGAATGTTATGATACTACATAAAATAAGGAATGAAAAAAGGAAATGAAGTGTGGTGTTAAGGATAGTAATTTAAAAGGAGCCAAAGCTCGGTTTGCAATCAATTTTGAGACTCAGTTATCATAGATTTTAAAATGTAAAGTAAACTGTTATTTTGATTATCTCAATAAAAAATCATCATTTTTTACTGAAACAAAAAATACGGAGTGGCTTTCAGTTGGATCTATCTTGTGCATGCAAAAAATTAATACCTCAATTATAAAATTGCTTCCATAATTTCGTTTAATTTTATTTTAATAACAAAATTGTTATGTCAAGATACATCATAGATCTCACATCCAAAGTCTCAGTCTATAATTGATGCTATAGTAGATCAATGCGGATTCATTGACCTACATCATATTCTTAAATAATAAAACTCTCGTAATAGTTATAATAATAATGAGTGTGTATAAATACATTCAAAGGATGTATAACTAATAAAAGTGCAGTATTTTGGCAAGATTCTTTTAACGGTTCAAAAAAAAAAAATAAGTGTAAAAACATTCATGATTATTTATGAGAAGTTAAAATTTTTAAAAAAATAATTGGAATAAGTACTAAATTCGACCAAGGTGGGGAAACAGAAGTAACTGGAAGAATCAAGTTTTCAAGTCTAGAAAATGCTTAATTTATTGTGCTAAAAAACCAACTACTAGCAAATGATTTTTAACAATATTCTCGACGGGACAACCTCATAACTGAATCTTTGCCAAAACAATTTGTCAAAGCTTCTCAGTGTCCCCACTTCAAAATTTTTAAGGAGGCTAAATCAAATACAAAGCTTATATTGTAAAATAGATAGCTCATTGTTATAGTTGAATATCGACATAATTATGCTTCTTGAAAGTATTAGTAAGTCTATCTAAAGGATTAAAGCTGCCTTGAGGAAATAAAATTCACAAGAAGTGTTGTTCAAAGATCCCCAAAGTTACCACGGACAACAAAAACTCTATCGTGCTCTTAAGTGACAATTCACTTTCTAGCTTTTTACAAAAGCAGTTTACATGAGGATTTTAAATGCTTTTCTTTTGTTCGTCAGCCAGGCTAAAGTATGTTGTATTTACTGATAAAATTGAAAGCCTTAATAGTTTGTCTACATAAAATTCATTATCAATAACTTCTTCAAAATAACTCAATGGATGTTCCAGACTCAAGACTATCAATTCCTTCCCATCGTCTAATGCCATGGTGCAGCTATAAGAAGGCATAATGACGCTAAATTGCTGTGAAAATAGATAAGAGCAAAACTCATTAAAGACGGTTATATATTTATATAATTGATTATGTCTATGCATTTATAAACGAATGAAAATATATATACCAGGTTTTAAGGAGGGAAACCTATATTATAAAAGGTTCATGTCTGTACAATAACACAACTTTAAAATATTGTTTAAAGAAGTATATAGTTATCTAATAATATACAACATCATAGAATGAACTCACATAATTAAATGCTTTATCTTACTGTAATTTGCTACTAGAAATGGCATTTGTGACAATTGACAATAATGGTTATAAATAGAGTACCAGCATCAAAAGCTATAAGGGTATTATTTCCCTTACTCTATTATCGCCTTTTTGAAATTATGAATTAAAACTAACTTTTATAGCGGCTGCTCAATATACTACTATTATTGGCCTGTAGACGTTGTCTAAAATAATATAAAGAATATACGATTTAACGCATGATAAAATGCTAAATATAAATATATATAGAAGTTTATCATATCCTCAAAATAAAAAATAACTCTATTTCAGTCTTTACTAACTTTTTGTGAGTTCAAAGCATATTATCAGTATTTTTTAAACTAATTTTTAGGATGTGAAGTAAAACCTGAGATATTTCTTTAAAATGATATTATGTGTTATAGCAACAACCCAGTGTACGCTTTCTTGCTTCCAATCTTTAATAGCAATACAGAATAATATGTGTGTTTAATTTATTTACTTTTTCATATCCAACAATAAAATTTAAATACGGTAAGAACCCTTTTTGGTTGAAGCACTGAATAAAACGTGCAGTAATAACTGTCCTTGATTATTCTGCAATCTAGTGAATGAATTTGTTATAATCAGTAGTAAATGGCGTTTTTTTACTTAAAATGAAAAGCTCATTTTCAATCACATAATTATGTATAACCAAAAGACTTCATATCCAAAACAGATAAATAATCTAGCCTCTTTAATATTGCAACATCGAATAACTTTATCTTATTGTTTTACATACCTAGTGCATAAAATAAATTTAGAGGCGAAACAGAATATTTCCATTTTGATAATATACCAAGGTATAGACTACTTAATAGCATTTCAACCATCAAGGTAATAATTATAAATAAAAAACTCTTATTCTGACATATTTTTTGGGAAAATTAAGTGGTTAATTAATCAAAAAAGGTTACATTCTGTAATTGGGCTTTTAATCATTTGATTGTTTATTTATAGTCTGATTCTAATCATATATCACTTGAAAGTTACAAGTATATTGGTATTATACATACTGTATACTCAACATTTAGTATAATATGTACATACAATAATGTACTAAGAGCTAATTATAACAATTAAATAGATACCCTTTTCTATAAACAAAAGCCAACAATACTTTTTACAAAATTATTTGTACATATTGCAGCAAATTTCATAGATATACTATAATAAGCCTATTTATAAGAGAGTTGGCTAACTATCCAAGTATTATCTTTCTACTCGCTCTGTTGCTGTAGCTACTACTTAAATACTTTGCCAACTGTCCGCACTATGCAAAAAATGTGAATAGCTAACAAATCATGCAAAATTTTCTATGTTGTTTACAATTGAAAATTCAAAATACAAAATACAAAATATGCCTACATATTAGGGATACTAAAGTTTAATATGGCATCTTTTGTTTTCATTTACCATGCTCCGTTTATCAGTATAAAATTTTTAAACATTCGATTTTGCTGTATTATTGTTTAAGGCACAAAGCTTATTTACTACGTATATTAACAAAAAATCAAGATACAGAGCTAATTTTTAATAGGATTTGCTTGTTTCACTATGGTATTTAGCATATTTAAGTGCCAAAAACCTTTTGGCATATCCGTTTTTTGTATTTCTTCACCACTTCAACGTAATTAGTAAAATACTCAGTGTATCATCCAGTTTATAGTTTTAATTTATATCTATCTATAGCAAATCAGTTTTCTAAAATATCTCAATTATTCATGGAGAAAGAGAAAAAAAAAAAAAGTGATAAAGTTGTTCACCCATTTATTCGGCCAATTTTTCATGGATATCCATAAGCTTTTTTTTTTTGGATCCCGGAAAAATTCACAAAAGCTTCGATTTCTCCACGAAAAAATCAGATACAACCGCAAGTAATATCTTGATCTGTGGACATTATTGCAGGCCAGTATTCAAAAAATCTGGAACCAAATATTTACTTCAAAGTCAAGAAAAAAAAAGAAAGACCTTAAAATTTTATTTTAATTTTGCAGTAAATTTTGTAAGAAACTCCTCTCTAAAATCTATAACATTCGATGCGAAATTAAAGGTTATAATATACTAAACGTTTAGAGCACCAGATCGATTTATTATACATTCGATCGTGCATTTAAGGATCAAATTTTTTGGTCCATTTTTTTTTCAGATTTAACAGCATTTGGTATTTCAAGCTCAATACCGATGAAAAAAAAAAAAAAAAAAACGAATCTCATCAAAAAGTAACGTTAAATAGACGAGAATAATTACAAGCAGTAATATATAAACATTTAATAAAATACAAAATGATGGGATGTCCAGCATCTAATAGCAAACAAAAAAGAAAGCTGGGACTTATTGAGGAACGATATTATGAAATAAATAAGAAACAGATTCACCATTGTGAGTTCTAGAAAAGAATTGAATATTGTCATGTTAGTTGCACAATAAAAATAATAATAATTAAATTTTTGTTCTTACCTTCTAATAGCTTCGGCAATAGTAGGTGAAATATCAATAATGTCAAGTTTGGGGCAAATAGCCATTTTATCTTCAGAGGGAATAGTATTTGTTATGACCATCTTTTCAATAACCGATTCGTTAATGACCTTAATAGCCTTTCCAGACAAAATACCATGAGCGACAATAGCATAGACTTTTTCAGCACCATTTTCCATCAAAGTTTTTGCAGCTAAACCCAAAGTACCACAAGTATCGGCCATATCATCAACCAAAATAGCGATTTTATTTTGAACATCACCGACCAAAACCATGCGAGAGACTTCGTTTGCCTTCTTACGTTCTTTATGAATTAATGCAAAATCCAATTCAAGATGATCAGCAATAGAAGTAGCACGCTTAGCACCACCTGCATCAGGTGAAACGATCATGGCATTTTGCCAATTAGGGATCTTTGTTTTAATGTAATGAATAGTAGAAGGTTCACAATAAAGGTTATCTACAGGAATATTGAAGAAGCCTTGAATCTGAGATGCATGCAAATCCATAGTGATAACATGATCTGCACCAGCCACAGTCAACATATTTGCAGTAAGACGTGCAGTAATAGGAGCTCTACTCTTATCTTTTTTATCTTGGCGTGCATAAAAGAAACAAGGGATAACAGCAGTAATGCGACGAGCAGATGCTGTTTTACATGCATTAATCATAATTAATAACTCCATAAGACTATCATTGATTTCACCACAGCCTGATTGAATAATAAACACATCTTCATCACGAACTGATTCACCGATAGTAACAGATGTTTCTTGGTTGGAAAATTTAATGACGGTTGCTTTAGCAAGTTGCAGACCCATACGTTTTGCTACTAATTTAGCAAGTGCTGGTGAAGCATTACCAGTAAAAATTTTAATGGCATTGTCAGTAGACATTTTTGAAGGTTTAATACAAGTTAAAGATGATGATAGTAGGATATCATGTCAAAAATCATCTAAAAATCTTTTCGGCTGTGACGGTACAGTATATCGGGAACAGAAACAAATTTGAAATAATGTGAAATCACAAGCTTTGAAAGGGTTTCAAAAAATAATTGTTTTATTAAATTTATGTACATTGAAATTAAGAAAAGCAGGATTGGTATAATTAAATCGATTTAATCGTCGAAAACGGCGTTTACAGAAGGAGTAAATACAGTGGTATCATTGGATGTAGAATTTGAGGTAGTAGCAGAAGCATTGTTGGAAGATGAAACGGAGACATTTCCTTGAGGAGCATAGAGAGTTGAATCAGTCAATGGAGCAACTTGATGGTGAGCCTTTTCGAATTGCATACGCACAGGAGAGCTGGCAAAAGTATGCCCAACGTCGTATATGAGGACGAAGATATTAAAGACGAAATTATCACTCGTAAAGCAACTGATATTGTCCAACAAGCCTTAACACCAGGTTCTGTTCTTTTCTCCTTCCCTTCGGCTTTGTTTGG
>JAEPRC010000605.1:0-27269 GCA_016758945.1 Mucor plumbeus
GAATACCCGAATTTCTCTTTGGATTCAAGTGTCACCATCTGTATATAGTTTATTCTAAATAATGATTCATAGAATCGTTAACATTTTATTCTATTTATTTATTCTTCTTGGTTGACGTACTTTGTAAATAATATTTGAGCAAATAAGCTTTTTATTGTTTCAAACCCTTTTTTACTTTTGATCGATTATATAAAAAGAAAAAAACGAAGTTTGAAAGTATACATATATAAACGAAATTTAGAGTTTAACATTTTTAAGCTTTAAACTCTTTTTGCATTAAGTATTAAACTTTCAAATTGGCTAGATGTGCCTTAAATAGTGTTAAGTTTCGGACTCGATAAAGAAAGGTTAATTGTCGAATAGAAGTAATTTCTATTTTGTAATTAAAAATAATGCTTTTTTTTTCAAATATCAAGCTTAAACTAAACAATTAAGCTAATGATGTTACTTCAAATAAAAAGTCTTAGCGTATAGAATCCTACTTGATTTAAGGTTTCAAAACTGCAAACGTAACTGAACACAAGTTTTTTGACTAAAATAAATGCTACTGTGGCCACATGTCTTCATTTCTGATACATTGACGTTTGTCGATAGGTGTGTATTGTTGCTGGAAGAAGCATTGTAGTTCTAAATTTTAACCACCAACATCTCATGTCAAGAAGACAGGTATATTAAGAAATTTCAAATGCAAACAAACTAAACAAACAAAAAAATACGATAAGAAACGTTTTTTCAGTAATAAAATGGCGCTTGTTTTGGGTAGCTTTATGTATAGATTATTATGAACAAATTTTCTTGAGTTTCTGGTATTAGGTTGCATTTACTACTACTACTACTATTGCTGTTGCTACCTCCGCCGCCGTCGCAGGTGCTGCTGCTATAACAGCATTTCAATTACAAATCATAGATATTTTCATCCATCAACAATTCGTCATCAACCTCAATTTGAACATTATTCACATCTATTTGTTGTGGATTTTTCTGCATCCATTGACGTAGTAACTTTGTAGCAACCATTTTACCTCGTAATTTATCAGCGGTAGCTCTCAATTGTTGATTTTCTTGTCTTGCTTCGAGTAATTGACGTTCAAGCGTTGCATTACGATCAGATATTTGATAAATCATTTTACTCATTTCATGTTGTTGCATGTTTTTTTTTTGTCGATATTTAGCCGAAGCTGCTTTGTTGCGTTGTCTCCTCTCTTGTAACTGATCTCTTGAATTATATTCATTGCAATGGTATGATGGTGTTGTTGATGGAGAGTAGTGTTTAGAATTTTCATCTAAAGGTGATTTAGGAGGTGATCCCATCATCATTGTTGATGATTTACCTGAATGTGAAATACTTTGGCTCATAATATAAGGGTTATAGCGACGTGGTTGATAACAATTCCTTGATTTATTCGATAATGTAAATGTTGTAGGTGGAGGAGATGAAGATACATGTCTTATAATAATGTTATCTCTGTTGTTGCATGTAAATGAAGGAGGAGGTGATGAAGACACATGCTTCAAAATACTATTATCATTGTCATTACATGTCAATGAAGATATTGAAATCTGATTTCTCTGATACGCTGCCGTTGATGAAGCTGACGAAGAGGAAGATGTATATGATAAAGAACTCATTTTTGATTTTAAAACAAGAAAGAAAAAGAAATCCACTTTCTCAAACATGTTATTTATTATTACTGTATATTTGTTGATTTTACAACACTTGTCTTTTTTAGGCTATATTAATTAATCGATTTTATTCAGACATCTCTAAAATACCATTCAATGTATTATTATTGCTTGATGGTTTCAAGTGTAAAATTCTTGATATAACATTATACAATTCAATATTCCAAAAAGGTGCAACAGATTTACCTTTTGGAAAGTTAGGGCCTTGAGCAACAAAGATAGCTCTAGATTCAGGTGATAAATTATCGTATCCATGAACACCGCGAGGTTGGTATGGTGCGCCACCATGATAGTCTTTATGTGTTACAAAATTCCAGCCTGCATCAGGCAACACTAGCAAAGGTGGAATTCTAACATTGTCACGAAATTGGAAACGATCTGGAAAATCCTGCTTTTTATACACTTTGAAATGTGGTATTTCTAATGAATCATAAAGTCGACGGAATGCCTGGTATAATGTCTCAACTGCTTCATCTTGATCAAGATCAAGGCGGGGTCGAATGCCAAGTGTGGGGTATGCTTCAATTGTCCAAATTAAACCCAATTCTTCCTTTGTCAACACATCATCATAGTAGATCAAACGAGATCTATCGGTAGTTGACATGCCATGATCACTTACAACAATGACATTTACAATATCTGTTAAATTTCTCTCCTCTAAACCTTCTAGTAAACGACCAATACTTTGATCTGCTAAATGTAATGCAGTTAATGTCTATTTGATATGATTAATATTTGAATTCTAATTAGCTATATATATCCAAAATATATACCTCGTTAGCAAAGGGGCCATATGCATGACCCGATTGATCAACTTCAGGTACGTATAATCCAATAAATTGAGGTCTGTCTCCCAAAGGTAAATCAAACCAATCAAATACTTGATCTACTTTATCATCAAATGTAACATAATCGCTATAAGCAACTGAGTAACTTGGACGAAGACCATTAAATTCTGTGCTACATCCAGGCCACATTATGACGCCAGATTTCTTGTTCTGTCGCACAGCAGTAATCCAAATCTATACAGTAAATGTGTGAGTATTTGAGAAAATAATGTATAACAAGATGCATGAATAAAATTTACAGGCTCACCACCCCACCATTTGGAATTCCAACTTTTATCAGGGCTTTTATAGTAAAAGCTATCGTTTAAATTGGCGTCATAAAAGTAGTTTCCTACAATACCATGTGCTTCAGGATAAAGACCTGTTACCAAAGACCAATGATTTGGAAATGTAATTGGCTATAGTAGTAGTAGTAGTAGTGGTAGTGGTAGTGGTAGTGGTGGTGGTAATATATAATATATTAATTGATGTTTAATTATGCATTTATATATTCTTTCTTACTGGAAATGATGGTGTCATGTAGTCTGCTTTAACACCATTATCCGCTATTTTAAACAAAGAGTAATAAGTAAAAGTACCAACAAGAGTTATCTTTACAGCATAGTTTTACCCATTTCACTCAATACAGGTGTTATATGAAATTCAAGATCTTGATTAACAGTTCCATCCAAAGAAATGAAAATAACTGTAGGTGCAAAAGTGTGGGTACCATTATTAAAAGTCGGCTGATCATCTGTTGTAGTTAAATTGTAGATAACTACACCACTAAACAGTAAAGAAGCCATAACAATAAGTGCAATAGCGCCTATTTTATGTTGAACGGGGGTTGACTATCCATTATATTCAATATTTTATAGCAAATTAATTCTTGCATTTCTTTATCTCTTTTACCTCTTCTTCAGTTTCAATAGGGCCTATCGATTGATACCTTGTATGATTTGTAGTAGGTAGTGTTCTATTTGATTCATTTGAATCCATTTTTTTATTGATATTATTGAATAAGATAAGGGAGAGAAGGTGATGTGAAAAGGGGATAAAAAGGGCTCTAATGTAAACTGTTTTTCGGACTTTTTTTTTTTTTTTTTTTTTTTTTTTTCATATATTGGTCATTCGTTATATTTAGAGTTCATCGTTTTCTATTTGAGCTCTTCGAGGTTGGCATCTAAATGAAGTGGAAGTGCCTAAAACAGCATGATACTTGTAGGCTTCGTATAGCTAAATGATGAATTCCTATTAGTATATTTTTATATTAATACCTTTAAAATATTTTACCATATCTCGCATGCCATCAATACTCATTATAAATGTGTCAATTTCAACTCGATTTGCTAGAAAATCTGGTGGCATCATTGGAAATCGAATGCATTGTAAAATGCTAGCTAAATCTGCTTCGAATTCTTTTGAATCTGGCATTTTAATTACTTTATAACTACAATCTATTTCAGATTTGTAATCTTTTTCTTTTTCTTTTTCTTCTTCTTCCTCATCGTCTTCATCGTCTTCGTCTTCAATAACTGCAGCTGATATTGCCAAAGGCTCTACATTTACTACAGAAGACAATAATTGCGTTCTTGTCATGGACATATTTTTATGTTCTTCTTCTTTTTCTTTTTCTTCTCCTTCTTCTACTGTTATTATTTTTTCGTCCTCTTGTGGTATAATAACATTTGCTCCTCGCTGTTTTGCCCAAACTAACACAGCTTCGTAAAGTTCTGTTTCTTCTGGTAAATCGCCTACTTCTATATCTAAAGCCATGATGATAACTCGGGATTTTGCATAAATCCATGAATGATGTTTAATCAATGCTTTCATTTCAACACTTGCATAAGAAGCACATGTATTTATAGTTTTTTCACATCCATACATGTCAGCACATTCCCATATATCCCAAATATTATTTTCATCTAATTCTTGACGTAAATAGCACAATGCTTCTTCTCTTATATTGACAATCTGAAATCTATCAGAGGCTCGTAGCATTTCATAAGCATCTGCAACGCCATCAATATCCATTTTAAATGTGTAACAATATTTAAGCAATCTATAAAATATATCATGTTTGACGCCAGTGATAGTAATTTCGTTTTGTAATGATTCTCGCATACCATTTGTAAATAAAATATGAAACCATGGCGATATAGCTGCTAATATGTTTTTATGACCATGAAACAAACGTACTTTTTTATCCTCTTCATCTTCTTTTTGGGTAGATGATATGGTTGTTTCTTTATATAAAGAACTATCTCTTTTATTTAATTTAGTGGCATATTCCAAATCTTCATCTTCTTCTACCACACGAAAAGAAACATCCGAGAACTCGGATGAATCAATGTACCTAAAAAAAGGCGGGGTAATTGCTGGGATTGCAGCCTTATTATTCATTTCAGATTTTAGGATGGTTATGTTGACTGATAAGGAGACTTGATCTCGACTCAGAAAAGGAATTATGCTTGACAATGTACCTAATGAATCTTCTCCCCATTTCGTATTTTCTAAGTGTAATTAGTTGATAATTTTTTTCTTTACACGGTATAAGCATACTTTCACTAAACCAAACAGGTTGTAACCCTAATCAGAATTAGTAGTTATAGATTAAAAAAAATGCACGTAAACATACTTTTTCCTACACCAAAATCATTGTAATAACTTGATGGATTTGTATTATTAATCTTGATTGATAGTTGCACATTTTTTCTAATTCCTCTTAATGATCCTGGTGATGTTTCATGAATTTGAACATAAATTGAAAGCATCTAAACGTATAATTAATCTTCTATTTAAAGACAATAAAGACAAAAGGTAGCACTCACATTTGGGCTTTTAACTTTGCCTTTAAAAAGCTACCACATGTTAACTTTAAAAGATTTTTTATACAATCTTCACTATCTAATATCTTACTTTTATTGACCTATCTAATGGTTAGTATTTATATAACCATGCTTATAATTTTTTTTACCATTTTAAATCATCAAACAACAATGGTGGGCTACTATATTCAGTACCAAAACGTAATTGAGACCATTGTGGCACTCTCCAATGACATGTATGTGAACTTTTAATATAACCAACAACTAGAACAATATAAGTATATATAGTGTATGGGATACTATAACTTATTACCTTCACTCATTTTACAAGAAAAAGAAAAAGAAAAAGAAAAAGAAAAAGATAAAAGAAAGGAGTAAAAAAGGGCGATTTGAAAGCACCAACAAGGTTATTATTACTACGATATATATATGTATATAAACTCCTTATTATATAAATGCCATCACGTTTTATTAGAATATAACATGAAATTCAAGTAAAAAATTAATTGAGCAGCATATAAAATACACTGAAATCATCCACCATCCCAATTGTTTGGTAATACGGTATCCGTTAACATTAACTGCTATTAATGTACTCATTAAAACTGTTAATAATCCCACTGATGAAATGATGATAGTTGGTGCTATATCAAGTTTATAAGACACCCCTGTTTTCCAAAACTGGTATAGGGATGAGATACCTACACCTAAGACCATATCTATATAATTGTAAGTGAAATAGCTAGTATTTGAATGTAAGTTTATGTATATATATACTTAGTAGTGGTCCAGCGTAACAAGCAGAAATAGCCATGGTTGGGAATCCCATTTTAGCAATTGCTGTATTAGCAACAAAATCACCTATACTATTTCCCTACAAAATACGTTAAGACATATATAAATATATATATATATACATGCGATATTCATTATATATATACTTACAAGCGCAAATACTGTTAAACCCATGATTGCATCGCTTATAGAAAAAATATGCCCAATCGCTTGTAATAAACCAACAACTTCATTTGCTAGTAAAAATATCCAATTCAATGCTACAAAGAAACCAACAAAAGACAGCATCCAAAACCAAGATGGTGGTTCATTTCTTGTTGTTGATTTGTGTATATAATATATCATTAAAATACCAACAAAAATACCAGCGATAACAGCAATAAATGGAATTACTTCGTTTGCTAAAATAAAGATATTTTTAGTTTTTTAAAAAAATGTAGAAAATGTATTTTTTATATTACCAGCAAATACAGTTAAAATAAATACTGTGCTTAATATACACTGGATCATTAACAGTTGCTTATTCCATCCCTGCTTTGTATCTATATCGTCCACCATAACTTTAGCAGGTAAATCATGATCCGATGCTGACATTGCTGCTGTTGCTGCTGTTGGTACAGATAAATAATTTATAGTTCTTTCTTCATTTTGGTCATCAACATCATTATCATCATTATAGTCATCAATAACTTCAATATCATCCACTTTGATTTGATTAATTTCTGCTACAGGAAGTGTCAATGTAAATATAAATACCAATGGCAATGCTGCCAGAGCACTTAGTTTAGAAAACAATGATTTTTGATTCCAATCTTGTAATGTTGGAAATAGAGTTTCAAGTAAACTAGGTGATTCAAGAAGGAGGGATTCATGAGCCATTCCTGATGTCATGATATGGTCTGCTAAATGTTTATGAAAAGAAGGGGTTGTAATAGAAGCAATAGCTGCAGATGAAGGGCTTAATTCAAAGCTTTGACGGGCAGATACAAATAAATCGTAATCGGAAATCACACTTGGAGGCGCTAAACTATGCAATGATCTAGCATCAGGTGTAACAGTAGGTGCAACAGCAAGCCGAATTTCAGGAATGTTTGAATTTGTAGGAGGAGAGGAAGAGGGCTGATTATGTTGTGCAGATATAAATGTGAAGTAATCTTGTTCAATTTCAGGTGGTTGAAGATGAGTAGGAGACAACACATTAATTGAAGGTGTGATTGTAGGGAACTGATGGTCATTCATTGTTGATGCTCTTTGTCTTTTACTGAGATCTTGTGATGATGGTAATTGCAATGCTTGCCACATAGGAGGTGGCATCGATGCTTGTCGATGTCGACGCTGTTGTTGGTGCTGGTGACTATTATTATTAATAGGAGACATTATATGTTGTGAACTATGACTAGTTCGACGTATGTGATTTACTTGCTCTTGAAACTATGGTATTACATTAGTTTAGTTTTAAATCATTCAAAATAAAGTGCAATGTATCATATATACCTCGATTGCTCCAAAAACTGATGTTCTAATACCTATTCTCGGTGTCATAAAACGACGATAAGTTCTTGTAGCGCTCGACATGATAGAACCATTCGTGCTTGATGATCTTGGTATTGCAGAATAATATATAGAGCGACGAGATGAATTAGCAGACATAGGTCGAATAACATGCCCAAGATGATTAAAATCTGATAAATTTGATTGAATTGATAAGGAAAAACCTCTGTCAGGAATCGATAATTGAGGTGGTTTTGTAATATTATCAGATTGAAATAACAAGTGTGTTGATTCACCTGGAAGTAGTTTATTTTCTTCTGTTTGATGCAGTAAATCGTTTGAAGTATTGCTACTGCTGTTATTGTATGTACCCAATACAACTGCAGATACATACAAAAGGTAATAGCATATCAATATAATGCTATGGTACCAATTAATTTGCTGATGATAAACAATCCATGTAATAATAGCAATGGCTCCAGTTAAAAATGATGCATCTCTCATAAATGTTATCTTTTGTGATTGAAATGGTCGAATTATACCCATACAACCAGATACAATTGCAACAATAAAAAATGCTGCTCCAATCAGTTCCCCAATGGCTAATGATCCAGCACCAGAATCCATTGCACTGTAATATACAAACATGTAAATTTGAGTTTTGATAAAACTATTCCATAAACATACCTGAATGTACTGAATAAATCAGGACTTCCATTACCTAAAGCCAACACTGTTACACCTGCCTAGTTTTAATTTTCACAGTTTAGTAAGTTTATTGGCTATCAATTATAACATTATTACCATGCTTTCAGATAATTGAAGTTTTGTTGAAATTGTTTGTAAATTTGGGCCTGCAGAATGTAGGTTGCAAATTAGTTTCAATTAATAAATATTATGTAAAATTTGCATGTTATCTTACAAAAGAAATCAGACGCTACAACGCTAATTGCACCGAATAAGACCAATAACCATGTCAACTATAGATGTACATATACTGTTAGTAAAACACTAGCTAAAAAATGGAAAGAGGAGTTTACTCAATCATAAATTCAGGGCATTTTTTTTTAATAAATAATGATAGGAGTAATACAATATAATATACTTTACAAGCATAACAATAGATATTGGTTTCCAAAATGTGGAGCAATAGTAAAGTTCAAGATAAAGAGCATTAAATCCATGGCAAGATGATTTTACAAATGAACATTGATCTTTTTGGTTTTCAATATCCGAGCAATCACTCTATATATTCAAAAATACAGTTAGAATTTTACAATATCTGTATTGCAAACCATTAATATTAAACGTACAACAATATGAAAAAGAGTTTTTGATCGACTATTAGTTGTGTAAAGGCTTTTAGCGACCGATAATATACTGGTATTTCTCGAAAATGCTGATAATCCTATCAAAACTAAAAATGTAACGCATCCTGCTAGAAAGAATTTTCTTTCTTGAGTGACAAAGATTAATTTCATCATGTATAAAAAGGAAAAGAAAAGAACGGATAGCTCATAATCGACTGACAGTGATTATATATGTATATTATATAATGTAATTTCTCTAGTAATTTGTCTACTCCCTCCTCTAGCTCCCCTTTCTCCTTTCACTCCTCCCCTTTTTCTCCTTATTTTACAATAAATTTATATATTATTTAATAATGATATAAACTGTTTTTTTTTTCTTTTTTTTTTTTATCATTACTTTTATGTAATTTTACATGTGCATATGAATACTCAAAAATGGGAAAATCATACATATCGATTTCAAGCAATGTCGGACTCCTTATTTTACCAAATTCGTTGCTTGATTTTCATTCTTCTTAGCAGGCAAATGTTGTTACATTTTTCATTTGTTTCTAATGTAAAGAGTTAGGGCACAAGTAAATTTTTAGAACATTGACAAAGATTCCATAAAAAGAATAAAAATGGCTTTAACACAGAATAAGAAAAGACAGGGCGGTAAATAGATAAGCATATGCATATTAATAGCTCTAAAAGTATGTACATACCATAATATGAACAGAATTGTACGTAGATCCTCTTTAAATTTGAACTATTCAAATGTGGCATATATTTGAGCCCGTGTTTAATTCATTAATAAATTCATGTAATCATCATATTAAACAACAATTGAGTAGCTTTAGTGAGCAAAATTATCTGTTCTAAAGATATACCTTCTTCATCAAAAATGCTATGTATTTTTATAAAAACTTTAGTTACTTGACCAACACTTAATAAAAAAATCATGTGTTCTACACTGCAGCAGCTGAATTGGAGAAAGAATACTTAGAAAGTCGAAAATCCACAGAATATTTGAATATGACAGATTCAAATAGTGAGGGCCAATACAAAAATTTAAATGTTTTTGTAGCCCATTTAATATTGAATCGATTTATAGTTTTCAAGAAAATTACTTTGATTATGTTTCATAAACACTGATTCTGCGCTTTTAAGGTAGTGTGCACAGGCTAATATAATCTTTATCAGTATCAATAATTTACATTTTCTGAGAATTTAAAACGCACCCAATAGAAATTACTATCTACTATATATGCTTTATTATTTACTGCTGACTATTTATCAATACCTTGCTGGACAAACTAAAGATTTCGTATTCCTGGAATTTTTTAATTAATTTTTACGTGCAGTTATTGAAATTAATATTAAATATCTAAAGCTTTTAAACAAAACAGATGTAAATTGCATTGTACTACAATTTTGGTTATGATTGAAAAGAACGTCTACCTAACAAATTCAATAGCTGTCTTTGTCATATGCTCACTTTGGCTGATTAATACTATTTCTAATTTGAAATGGTATACTAAACTACAACTCCCACTTGAAAAGGAAAAGTTCAATATCTACAGTTAACTATTGTATTAATTGAGTGTTAAAAATATAGATTTGAGTAAAACTATAGCTGTAATATATGCATTTTGAAAACTTCATCCCATTTGGATCAATATTCATTGATTGAAAGTATTTTTTAATTGCTCTATTCCTTCAAGCAGCGAAAGAGTTTTTTTTTTTTTTTAAAAAAAAAAGTGCATGCAAAAAATCCTTCAGAGCAACGGATAGCTAATGATATTAAAATATATAATATAATAGTAGGGATTTTTTATATCGGACACATGCATAACGGAAACTCTTTATGCTGGACACTTTTGAATGCTCCAATTTTTTTAACATTTTCCCCGCTTAATTCCACTCATTATGGCCTCATAGATACTATCAGAGCACATGTATGTGCTCAAATGAGACCGTCAATAAGCTCATAAGATCATCGATATGCTCATATGAGAGCAACTCAGATATCGACTGAAAAGTCAATTAATGAAAAGTTAGAAAATAGCATTTTCAAATATAAATTCCATTTGCTTTTGGCTAATTACAAGCTTCTTTAGTATAAAGTATCATTATGTATGTCAAATATATCGAAAGATATGCGTATTCAAAGTTTCCAAATTTTTAAAGCTTCAAATTTATGTGGCCACAAGCACAACGATGTTTTTTGAAAGAGCATTTATGTGTACTTTACCTAAATTTGATGTTCAAATATTTCTCTATACACTACTATAATTCCCCAGTGAATATAACTGCAAATCGAAGAAAAAACCAAATACTGAAAAGTTGCTCATATCATCATGTACAGTATATACTGCATCTCTATAGCGACAAAATGCTTCTGCTTATTGGGAGAACAAATAGCACATGCATGATTATATTGTTAGTGTAAAGTTTCTTAGCGAATGTATGGCTAAATGTTTCTCAACCTGTCCTTGTTTTTTTATTAAAATTTTCAGAGAAATCCAGCAAATGTATATCTTCTAACGATTTGAAATAAGAATAAAATAAAAAAAAATATGTTAAAACAGTATTTAGAGGGTTGATCAAGTTTGGTAAATTTATATAAACTAGAATAAGTTTAAAGGTTAAACCCAGCTAAAATTTATTGTGTGAAAATTTACTTCAAAAAAAAGAGCCAACAATGTAGCCATTAACACATCACCAGCATTGTAATTGTAACTAGCGATTGTTATTTATTACAGGAAAGGAAATTTTATTTGAAAGAAAAAACAATACATGGGATATTTGTATTTATAACATACCAACGCCAAAAAAAACTATTGTCCAAATACAATAAAATTCACCACCATCATACACCAAATTGCATGTCTAAAATGATATGAAGTATAAATAAAGAGGTCTTAAAAGGATATTTTCTCACAGAATTTGAGAAATGTAATATCTTATCCTCATAGATGTACAAGAAGCCTTTGTAAATTTTATTAAAGTATTTGGAGTTAAAACTATTTTACTACTTTGCTTCAATTTACAATGAGTAGTTGTTCCATTCGTAACTACTATATTTTCTGATTTAAACATTCCCTACATTACCACTGCCTTATAAAAAAAATAATAATTTCGGCAAATTTTCTCCTAGTCTTAATAAATCTCGGGTGTGGCGGCAGTTTAAAATAAAAACTCTCTGATGATGAAAAAAAATAAAAACAATCCTAAATTTCTAAAATGCAAAATTGACATCGAAAGTGTACAGTAACCTGGCTACCTTTACTAAATAACGTCAGCATGAAATTTAATTTTACATTTAATTATGTTTTTATTAAAAAAGTTCATCACCAAAAATTTTGCAAAAAAAGCAAAAATATGAAAATCAGTTTTTAATGATTTTAAAAACATGCTTATAGTAAAGTTTTAAAGTTAATGCTACATACAAATAAAGCAAACAAATGCCTATTATATGAGGCATTATCTGTCATTTTAGCAATATTTTTCATAGAGTTATCAACTTTCATTGAAAAATCTAAATTTTGAACGAGGGTTCATAAGGGAAAAATTATAATTTTTCAAAATAAATTTTACAATAAAATATAATAAAACTAATTAATAGAACCATTTTTGGCTTATAAACTATATGTTTAAACGGTTGCTATCTCGAGTTACAGCCCATTGAAGCTGTGTTTTTGTACGCTTTTAATGGAAATAACTTTATAAATAATGTATGAGCTTAATTGGGATTTTTGCTCATTTTATTTTCCTCCTTTATATATCTGTTTTAAGATATTACTCTTTGAAATTACCTTAAAATTTCAAGAACTATCAACTAAAAAGTAAATTTTGTTGCGAGTTTCTTGGTAACTTTAAGATGTAGTCCGCATAAAACGGAGTTAGATAATTTAGGTCCCGCAACTAGAACTCGATATGTACTGTGAGGGAAAAAACCTTTCCAACGTTTTAAGAAATTGCACTTTCATTACATTTTCTATACCGCTACACTGTACATACGTACTGTCGGTTTTCGAGGATATTAAATAGCCATTTTAGGGCCAATCCCATTTCTAACTCATATTGAAATGTAATTGTTATAAATAGTCTTTTAAACCAAGACCTTAAAGCTCTTGGTTCTTTCTTTAACCACTAGTTCTTCTAGTAATAAAGCCTACGTTCTCCATGATAAATGCTGTTAGTCTTTATTATTATTCTTTCTACAAATAAGATTTATTCACAAATAACTCTCACGTACTCTACGTAATGTTATAAGACTTATAAAAAAGCGCCTTTTAAGGGCTTTTAAATGGTAAAATATGTTAGCTAATCGCATGAAAATTGAATGACTAGGGGGATGGCAAAGTCAGATATGTCTATTTGTTATATGCGAGGTATTAAAAAAATATGTGGGGTCTTAACTTTTGATTAAAATATCCGATGTTTCTAAACTTGCATATCAAAAGTGCTGTAGGTAGTAATTGTACGAGAAATGTTAAAAAAGTATAAAATGCTAAGCAATTTTGCTCATCTTCCTCTTCACCATATCATTATCTTTTCTTCATTCTTTCTTTCAATATGGTTTGACCTATTTTCACTGAAGTCCAAAACTCTATTAAGTTGTTACTTATCGAAGGTCAATCTTACTTTGTCATTTAGAAAATGCATCGAAATGTAGGATAACATACACTTTATCGGTATAAAAGGGGGTTTTTAAGTAACTCCACACCACCCAAAGGTGGAAAACAAAGCAAAATCAATACACAGGCTCGGAACTACAAAGCCAGAAATCTCCAAAACGATAGTCTCAATGGCCCCAGAGGTGTACAAAGCTATTTGTTGACTCTTGGAGTTAAGTTGTCGCTAAGCGGCATTAGATACTTACTTAAGTCAGAAGGCTTTAAAACTAAAAGGAAATTCAAAACTAATTTCGTCAATGCTACCAACAAGAGAAAGCGTATTGCCTGGGCCAAAAAACACCAGGATTATATTGCGGATGGTTAACTTAAATGGGGGTTCTCTGACGAGACCAGAATTAATATGTGGGGCTCAGATGGATTATCCTACTATTAAACGGATGGTGCCACTGAGCTACTGACTCACAAGATTGAGTCCCAGTGTTCAAGGAGATGGCAGCAGCATTTCGTTTTTAGCCCTCATAACTGCGAAAGAACCTGGATCTGGATTGTAATCTGATATATCTTGACAGCTACTTGAATGATTAGCCGCTGAGGTTAAAGAGCGAGTATCGTGCCATGGTTTGGGTGGTTCGAGACTTTTGGTTCATTGATTGAGAAATAATAAACTAGGCGTTTCTTATATCCAATTCTAGACTTGTTCTTTTATATTCTAAATAGTAATCAATGGATTGTATAATCTATTGATTGGTTATAGAAGGCGATAAGGTATGATACTTGGTGGAATACAACACCAACAAAGTAGCTGTTAACACATCACCAGCATTGCAATTATCGGTTGCTATTCAGTACAAAATTTTTTTTTACAGTGGTGATTAGATTTAGTGGACTCAAAAATAAGGGAAATTCGATTTATGGGACACATTTTTTTCCACCGTTGTTTTTTCGTAATTTTACCGCTTAAATCCACCAAATCGAATCAGTGGATTAGTGGACTACCTCGTTCCACCAGTCCACTAAAACAGGGAAATATTAAGCTGTGATTGGGCAAGCACTTATTATTAAACATTGGACCAATAAAAATTTATGCTAAATTATGATTCTCATACAGATCTAATGCCGCGTTAGTAACGCTTTTACTAGAATTTCACATATAAATTTCTTGTATGTGTTTACTCATATTTTTATAAGGATTGGATTTGCTTTATTATAATAGCAAATAGTTATTTTTTGCTTGTTTGATAGCCTTAATCTTTTACTTTCAGTGGTAATGGTAGATATAGAATTTACATCAGATCCACGGCTTTTTTGACGCTTTTCATTGGCAATTCTTTGGAAGTTTTAAAGAAAATGTACTTTTTTTTGTGGTAAATATTAAATTAGAAGCCAATTATATTCTCAATTTCTATTTTTAGCCATTTCATTATGTAAGCGGTAAAATTCGATATAGTGGAAAATTCGATTTAGTGGACACTTTTTTTTCCACCGACGAGTTCACTAAATCGAATCACGACTGTATTTTGTTAGAAAAAAAATAATTCATGAGAAACTTGCAATTATACAATATTTCAATTGATTGCACATATTCTTTTATTTGTGCTTTTTGCATGTGAAATCTGTAGCATTATAAATATAAATGTAGCGCGAGTATATCCACGAGTTCAGTAGCTGTCATTGCCATACATGCTAATTTTGGCTAATTTATCGTCATTTCTAATTTCAAATAATGGTCTGATGTGTTATGTCAAGATACATCATAGGTCTCACATCCAAGGTCTCAGTCTATAATTGGTGTTATAGTAGATCAATGCATCTGTATTGACCTACATCATATTCTTAGATAGTAAAACCCTCGTAATAGTTATAATAATGAGTGTGTATAAATACATCCAAAGGATGTATCGTTAATAAAAGTGTAATATTTTGGCAAGATTATTCTTACAGATTCTTTTGACATTTCATCATGAGTGGCAAAATTCACTTGAAAAAGATAATTATTCAGTTTCTACGATTGACCAGAAATAAATGAAATACTAGAACTATAGCACTAGACGTTGCTACAGCTGTAATACAATACTTTAAAACTTGCAGCCATTCGGATCAATCTTTATTGTTAATTACAAACTACAAACATTTTTTCTGGCGTTTTATTTTTTTAAGCAGAGGTGTTGTATTCCACCAAGTATCATACCTTATCGCCTTCTATAACCAATCAATAGATTATACAATCCATTGATTACTATTTAGAATATGAAAGAACAAGTCTAGAATCGGATATAAGAAATGCCTAGTTTATTATTTCTCAATCAATGAACCAAAAGGCTCGAACCACTCAAATCATGACACCATACTCTTTAACCTCAGCGGTTAATTATTCAAGTAGCTGTCAAGATATATCAAATCACAATCCAGGCACAACAAGCGCAGCATTGAAACAAGGCAATTCACAAGCTCTACAATCACGGCTTAATTATGATTGATTAACATCAATCCATAAATTACTCTCAAACAGATCTAATAGTTCAATACCGCTCTTAATTGTATCTCAGGAACTCAACACTAAATCATTATAAAAGGCAATACTTTTATATCTAAATAAACCTTCTCTTATTTTTATTGTACAGTTTAAGAACTGATTAATTACACATTCTCTTTTATCGTACTCTTTTTTAAATATATTATCGCAAATCCGATCTTATATAACAAGAGGAACAGTTGTAAAAAATGTGTTTTAAATGTGTTTCGGGTCTTTTCCCGTAACATTGTTAGGTTTACTCATGTCAAATCTTCAAAAAAAAATGTACCTCTCCTCTGTGGTCTATTGATATCTGTTCGAAAATAGAAAAGTTAATACAAAAATATAGGTGCTGTACTGAACTAAGATACTATTTCCACACATAAGAAATCAAATGGCATCTCAAATAAAACTATGTTCTAATATTCAAATAGAGATGACATAGATTTAATCGTAAACATGAAAAGTACGAGTAACGTAACACAATTAAATAAACTGAAATATAAAATAGAATCAAGTAGAATCATAAAATGAACCAAAAAAGCACATAGAAAAGAGTAAAAATTGCTATCATTAACAAATATGTCAGAAACAGAAATTAAAAGGCCGCCTTGACTATGTAAATTAAGAAGCTCAATACAAAAGCTTCAAATCACAGACAAACTTATAAATTTATCAAAAGAATAAGTATATAGGTATCGCATGAAAAAATTAGAATCATGCTTTGTGGTTCAATAAAAAGCATGAATAGACGCATGGAATGTAGCATGGTCTGATCTGCATGATAAACATTATTGTTTAACAAATAATGCTCTAAATTTATAGTACCGTGATTTTCCAATTCAGATAGATCACTGACAGTTACATTACAAACTGCCAGACATAATAAAATTACAAATAATATAAATAGAGTGGAGATAGTATAGACTTATTGCACACTATCCATATTCTTTAATAAAGAAGGATTTAAACTGTATCTTTTTAAAGCTTTTATTTTCTCATTTTAGTGCAGATGCGCTGGCTCATCATTGACCAAATTAATTTAAAATTGATTAGAAACATTAGAGCACAGAAATTGGAATGTTAATTTTTTATATTCTTAAAATAGACCTTATTGGAAGCTACTCTGTCAGTATTGTTTTGTCAAACAATATTGCTTTTTCGTTGAGATAATCCAAATAATAGTTCACATTACATCTTAATACCTGTTATAAATTATAACTGAGCCCCAAAAATTGATTTGAAAAATTGATCCAAAAATAATCCAAAAAACAAAATTGCCTAATGGCCCATGAACTGTAAAGTTAGTTGAGAGGGCGTAATAAATTAGTTTTTGTACAGATTTAAATTTTGCATAAAATGCGATTGAAATTCTAGATTTTTTTTTTTTTTTTTTTTTTTTTTTGGGTATGTACTACTTTTATAAGCATATTTCAAATTTAAATAATTGAGATGTGGCACCACAAAATCATCTATCGATCTAACTGTTGATAAACTCGTAGTTTCATTTTTTTGCAGAGAAAACAAAATTTTTGCCAGTTTTTTTATAAATTTAAAATTTGGTATGAGGATATACTGGTCTATTTTTGGAGTGAAACTGAAGATATTTTTTTTAAAAAAAAACTTAATTAAACCTGATTGTAATAAGCTATAATTTTAAACTAATAAAGGTAGATAATATGCTTGTATATGTTATTATTGCTATTGTAAATTGGTGATTATTTGGTTGATGAAGGTTGGTGTTTTTATTAAACTGATAGAGCTGAACAAAGATCTACAATAATAATAAAAAATAGCTGTTGCTCAGTCAAATGAATATACTAAAATCTACTGCAAAAAAAGTCAAAAAAAGGAAAGGAAAATTCCCAAGCTTTCTATACTCGAATATGTCATAGAGCGCTACAAAACAAGTAAGTTTTATTATTAGAAGTGTTTGTATAGCTTTAATTCTCGATAATAAATTTGTGGTTAAAATCTGAAACACTAGCACTAAAAAAGTTGTACTAACTGTTGAAGATAGAATGCTCTAGGAAACACTTTATTGGATTAAAGTTGAATATTTCAAGTACTTTGGTATACACTTTTTTCTTAATACTATTTAATTAAATAAAAGAGTAGAGCAGGAGTAAAAAGTAGAATTAAGTTTATAAGTATAAATAAAATTTGGACCAGGTAGCATATTTTGACAGGTACCTTGAAAATATTTGTCAGTTTGAGGTTAGTTATTAGAAAACGAGACACGCTCCGATTTTGAAAATTGGAAATATTGAGAAGTAAATTTTTAAAAATTCGATGACCAGAGTTAATCTCATTGCATTGTAGCAATAAAGCAACTCTAGTACACTAGTAGTAATATAATAATATTTCTTCCATTATGCGGTTTATTACTTTACACATTAAGGTAAGTAAAACTGATTACAATCTAGAAATACTGTATAATTCTATAATTTTCTATCTCAATATACATGTCAATATAAAAATAAAAAGTATAATATAAATCGAAAATCGTAAATACCCCTTGAAAGTAGCTTATCAGTGAACATATTCCACAGCTACAAGAATTCTCACACTGTAATTCTATTTTGAAAATACTTGGTATCTTCAATTTACTGTGACCAACCTCGGCCAATAGAGATCATGTATTAGCTTAGTTTTAAAGATAACTACAACAGAAGGTATAAATAGAAGGTCAACATTCAAGGTTTCCAAGTTTTAGTCTGGCTTGATTTCTTTTCTTTTCACAATGCCTGAATACACTATTTATTATGGTACACTCATTCATTCTATCTCTATCGAACAGTTAGATATTGTTTCAAATGGAGTATTAGTTGTTAATGGCAAAGGTGTTATTGTGCACGTTGAAAAAGATGTTGAAAATTTACAAGAGTTTCTCGATACTCAATCATTTAAAGATGCAGAGGTAGAATATACTCAATATGTACAATAAAATATATGCATTAATAGACTTTCAAGATTCATAAAATAGGCGCTGAACAATTCCTTGTTCCTGGTTTCGTTGATACACACGCAGTAAGTTGAGAGATATATTTCTTAATATTCAAAATTAATCCAGTAATTGTAGCATGCTCCTCAATACATGTTTGCTGGGTCTGGTATGGATCTTCAACTTTTGGAATGGCTTGATACCCATGTATTCCCTTGTGAATCTGCTTTCGAAAGTGTCGATCATGCAGCTGAAGCATATCAAAAAGTTATCACGCGTTTTCTCTCGAATGGTACAACTACATGCAGTTGGTTTGCTACCATTCATTTAGGTGCCTGTCAAAAGTTAGTGGACATTATTCAGCAATTAGGACAGCGTGCTTATGTAGGAAAAGTTAACATGGACCAGAATGCTCCTGATTATTATATTGAATCTACAGAAACAAGTTTGGCTGATACCCGTACTTTTATTGAATACGTACAAGGAAAGAAAACAAATCTCATCACACCGGTTGTTACACCTCGCTTTGCAATTACATGTAGTACCCCTTTAATGCAAGGCCTCAGTCAATTAGCAAAAGAATACAATGTCCCTATTCAAACACATCTGTGTGAAAACCATGACGAAATTGATTTTACTTGCAGTTTATTCAAATCAAAAGATTACACTAGTGTTTATGATAATCACCAACTGCTAAATGAAAAGTCCTACATGGCGCATTGTGTTCATATGACTGATGATGAAATTGACCTTTTAGCTGTTCGCAAGACTGGTATTGCTCATTGTGCCAATTCAAACTTTTCTTTGCATAGTGGTGTATGTGATGTTAGACGATTCTTGACAAAAGGTGTTAAAGTTGGCTTAGGTACTGATGTAGCAGGCGGTTTTGCTCCATCCATGTTGGATGCTGTGAGGTCTACATTTTTTGCTTCCAAAACTCAAAAAATCATGCACCGTGATATTTTAAAAGATAAAAATTATGTACCATTGAATCCAAATGAGTTGATTTTTTTAGCTACATTAGGTGGTGCTCAAGTATTAGGTTTGCAAGATCAAATTGGTAATTTTGAAAAGGGAAAAGCATTTGATGCACTTTGGGTCGATTTGGAGGGCGGATCTATTGATTTAATGGGCGGTGAAACTATGCATCAAAAATTGGAAAAGTTTTTGTTTAACGGAAGTGATCAAAACTTAAAGCATGTTTATGTTCAAGGTAAAAATGTTTCCAGTAGAAAATAAAATCCATAAATTTATCTTGTGCGGCATTTTTTCACTATTCTTGAGGTTCCTTGTTATAATAAAGTTTTTCCAGACATTTCAGGATAACTTCCAGTTGAATTTCGGGCGATTGTAGCTGTATATTGAGACGAATAACCGTTGCTTATGATGGCGATTCGGTTAGCTTCCTCTACGTAAATCACAACCCTGTTCATTCCACCCCTCTGAGCTGTTTAACAAACGATATGGCGTACAATGTCTACAGATGTATATTTGTTTGTTTCTACCACAAACAATTGAGAACCCACTTTCTTTTTAGCAGAATAAACTACAATAAAAAGCAAAGAAGATCCCAAAGCTCTCAATTGCTGCATGGCTTATCCGTTGGCCTGTCATCTGTTCAACACTCCATGAGATGGACTATCTGGCCCATAACCAACTCCCGGCTCTTGCCCAGAATCCCAGTAATCTTTTTGCCTGACAACTCTCCAAAAACGTAAGCATTTTATACAATAAATACCAAAAAAGAAAAAAAAAAATACAATCATTAATTAATTAATTAATTAATTAATTAATGATGTTTTAAAGCTAACAAAAGATGCTGAAAAAATTTTTTAAAGGATTTTTACAATTTGGCAAGAGGAAAAGTTGGTGGAAATGGTCAGATTTGCATAAATCAAAGCCATTTTAAGATATGAAAAAACTTGAGTAATAGTGCCATAAATACTGCAATTTTGTTGTGAAGATATGTCATTTACAAGAAAAATCCAAAAATTAATGTGTATGTTTTAGTTTAGCACCTGTCGATATGTAAACTACAATATAAAAAACCACAATAGAAATGCAAACATGTCAAGCTCCTGTTCTTACTTTTTGCTTTTAATTTGACCATATAATTAAAGTAATGATGGTTATATAAGAAGAAATTGTAAAGTTGCGAAATCCTAAATCTAATACATCATATAAATGCTTTTTTAGTTTTGTTGAAATTGATTGTCAATCTTTATGAGTGAGAGTTATATATATACTTATGCATCTGTGTTATTAATTTACAACTCTAAATAATATGTAGTAATGGTGGTGATAGTGATAGTAGTAGTAGTAGTAGTAGTAGTAGTAGTAGTAGTAGTAGTAGTAGTAGTAGTAGTAGTAGTAGTAGTAGTAGTGTTAATGAGTTAGTTCATCGAGTGAAAGAAGACTTTTGTATTGTAAATCTAGACTTTCTTTTTTTGATATCACCTCCTCTTCGTCTTGAAGATGACGATAAAATTGAATCTTTTGAAATGCTTGAAGAAGCAATGCTATTATCAAAAGAAGAATGGTGATTATTTTCGCGCGGTATATTCAAGATGCCTGCATCTCCTTTTGTTGCAACCATGTATGGAACCCAGGTTAAGAATTCACTTTTTGCATATAAAATAGGTTTCTTCAAAGACTCCTGATGATCATAAACAATTTCATAACCTCCTCTTTCCTTTCTTCTAAGCATGTCGTTAAATTGCAGTGTTGCTACTATATCCGCTAGTGTCATGCAAGTGTTTTTACTAAGATCTAGAATTAAATAGCATTTTATATTAGCCAGAATAAAATCGATACACAGAAATATATTACCTTGAAGTGTAATTTGACCTTTATGATGTTGTAATTGTCTTTTGATAGTGTTGATCCAATATTTTCTATAACTCAATAAACCCAGATCAGACAAAGGTTTTTCAGGAGAACCGAATTTTCCTTCTTTTTTAGATAATAAATAGCTGAAATCTATCAGAAACTGGCCATAACCTTTTCTTTGGTAAGCAGGTAAAGTCATAATACAAGACAGATTGTAATCTAATAAAGATTGTTTTTCCTATACAGTAAAAATTCGAATTTAGCCGAGAAATTTGCATTAGTATTGAAGTACCTTTGAAAAATAACCAACAAAATGACAGCCATCTTGATCCGATTCAGTGAGAATGTAAAATAAAAATGGCTCCACATCATAATATAAAGTTTTATGATCAAGAAACATTTTTGCCAGCAAACAAAGGTTTTGGCAGTAAATTTTGTTTTTCCGTCCGTCTACTTCAAATATGGATACAATGCCATCTCTGTATATTTCATCGCCAGGTGGGTGTTTCATAGGACACTTTATCTGATGGTTCATTTAGCCAATAATTCATAGAGTTCTCTTTTAAAACATATACCTTGTGTCGTTTAGCTATATAATGACTCTTCATATACTTGAGACAAAATTCACAAATGTATAAAACATCTAATCGACTATATTCCTCCGGATAAGGCGCTAAATACCATACATCTATTATGTAAAGCCCTATTTGAATTTTCCGTATATGACCTAAACCATCATGGTGGCGTGAAGTAAGAGGCAAAAACGATTTTGTTGGCAATGGTAGAGCCTTTTTCTGTCGTTGTCTTTGTCTAGTTGTCATGCTATTCACAGATGGAACGGAGTTTGATTGATGTGAAGTAGCATGATTCATGTGTATTGAATGATGTGGCTCTTCTTTCGCCTCTTCCAATCCTATTGCCTGTAGAGTTTTTTTTTTTTTTAAATTGTTTTATATCCATGAGCTTTAAATACACAAATATACCATATACATATTTAATATCTACCTCTGCAAGCTTTTTCGCATTTTCAAACCTATTTATACAGTTCGAATCTGGTAAACCTCTACTATAGTTTTCGCCTAATGGGAGATTTTTTGGATTTGTTTTGTATAAATTCTCTACAGAGGTGTATTGCGGAATCAAATTGGCCTTTGAAATGTCAACATGTAGTTCTTTTTTATTAATTGCGCGCGTCGATGTTCTTCGTAAACAAAAGTGTTTCTTTGAAATGGTCATACTAAACGATATATTATAATTGACAGTATAAAAAAGTTACAAAAAAACGTGAAAGAAACGAGTATTGAAACTAAAGAACTCAGGAAGTGACCTTCTTTTTTTATTTCTTTATTTTTGCGATTGCATGCAAAAGAAGCATTGAAGTAGTGTGTAAGTTTGATATCCATGGAAACTATTAATATAAACTCGTTGCTATGAAAACACATTTGGCTGTCAATTACTTTAAATAGCTGGCGCGTTCCTATCGCACTCGCTTTGATATTGATCTGTTCAATTAACTGTTTATAACCCGAGTCTAGTAGTTGAATGCTTAGAACAAGTAAAGACAGATCAATAACATCTGTCATATGGAGTCGTATGCTAATTTAAAATTGAATGAAAAACAGAGCAAAATCAGTGTTTGCACAAAAAATTACAATTGTGGTGCAATAAGTCTAATATTGCCATTATCTCATACATCCTGTATTCTCATTTTATTCCATTTCTTATACAATCGAATATTTTAAATGCTTTAAATATTTTGTAGTTATTATAATGCATATACCACTCAAGACTTTTCATTATTGCTCTCAATCAATAAATTCATTGGTATGATGTATTTATACAAAAATAGAACCGTTTTCAATTGTTTAAACAGGTCACATTAATTCGCGATGCAAATCGCGGTAGAGTAAATCTTTTTGATTTCGCGTTTACTATTCTCTATATTCATTAGATTAGAAAATGTCTTCGACTGCGTAAGAGGAAGCCTTTATCGATAAAATATTTTATTCAAACTTGTTGATATAGGGAACAATTTTGTAACTTACCATCCGATGATCATACGATTATTGAACGTAATCCTTCAACATACGATCAATTGGAGGAGCTCAAAGAACAATTGCTAATCAAGAAGCATTCTTATAAACAACAATATGCTAGTATGTATTATGTTCGCTTATTGAAGATTCGCCAAGCATTAGCTGATGCATGTAAATCAAAATGGATGTTGTTGAACGGTAAATTGCTCTAATAATATAAAGCCGAAGTACTAAAACGTTTTTTTTTCTCTTTTTTTTTTCTTTTTTTTTTTTTTTTTTTTTTTTTAAGAAAAACCTCAATATATCAATAAAATTCTCGACATTCAACCTGGAGAATTATGCTACATGTTGGGTACAATTTATTTGGAAATGCCAGCAAAGCCTAATGTTATGAATAATTTGGAAGATGAGGACTCAATTATTAATCCAGAGACACCCATTAAATATAAAAGCGACGCTGATATTGTTTCCCTGGAAGATGAATCTGGTCGAGTCGAGATTTCCGGTAACTGTTTGGATAGAGAATTTTTAGTTACAGGCATGATTGTTGGTATTTTGGGTAAAGAAGTAGCTACAGGAGCGTTTGAAGCTATTGATATTTGTCTACCCGGTATGGCAGATCAAGATCCATTACCAGATCAAAGTAAAATATATATTATATAAACACAGGATTGACCTAACTCATATATAACAGATGCTGAGCATCCTAAATTTGTTGCACTTTTATCTGGTTTAAACATTGGAGCCAATAATCAACTTGACATGAAAACTCAATTATTATCAGAGTTTTTATGTGGTGAATTGGGTAGTTCAGCTGATGAAATATCTAGTTCTAATATATCTAGAGTTATTTTGGCAGGTAATTCTGTTACAAAGGCAACAAAGGTGGTGAATGAAATCAAAGGGCCAGTAAGATAGTCTTGATTTTTACTGCTTTAAATAAGAATTAATCCGACATTTGTTTAATAGAAAAAATATGGTTACGATTCTTCAACATTTAATGCTTCACCCATGTTACAATTAGATGAAATGTTGGAGGATATTTGTAGTTCAATTGATGTAGATATAATGCCTGGTCCCACAGATCCTGCGCCATTACATATGCCTCAACAACCAATGCATGCTTCCATGTTTAAAAACGCTCATCGATTATCAACATTTCATAATGTAACAAATCCTTATTGGTGTAAAGTAGATGATGTTACGTAAGTTTTATTGGTAAAATGGTGTACTTTTTACTTATTGATCAATATAGGTTTCTTGGAACTTCAGGTCAAAATATAGATGATATTTATAAATACGTTGATACAGCGGATCGCATTAAAATGGCTGAAATTTGCTTGTTTTGGAGACATATGGCGCCTTCTGCACCCGATACCTTATGGACTTACCCATTTAATGATAGAGACCCTTTTATTATCGAAAAAACTCCCCATGTTTACTTTATTGGTAATCAACCTCAATTTGAAGATAGCTTATTACTCGGTAAATTGGATGAAAATAACGACGATTGATTATTTGTACTGATTTAAATCTAAAACTAGGTCCTAAAGGTCAGAAAGTACGAGTTATTTTAGTTCCTTCATTTGCAGAAACTGGTATTATGGTTCTTGTGAATCTTGCTACATTAGAATGTAGTGCAGTTCATATCAGTGAAGGTGGCATTGAACCTTTGGATGAGAAAATGGAAACAGATGGTTAATTATAAAGATCAAATATAAAGCGATATAGTATATATAAATAAATATATTGCAGTAGTTTGAATTTTTTTTTTTTTTTTTTTTTTTTCAGCATGTCAGAGAATTTATTTCAATCATTTTGAGTAAAATGATGATTTTGAGCATTGTTTACATGAATAGTTTGTAGCTTACATTATTTACATTTTAAATTCAAATAAAGTAAGTAAAATTGGGGATGAAATGAAAATAAAGTTTGGATGTAATAAGAATAAATTTGTATATTATGAAAATTGAATTTAGATAAAGTGAGATAATCTTCAGTTGAATAGTAATAATATTTATAACATACCTGTAAGGATCTAAATCTCCCTATGGAGAAAACCGTGTTTATTATGGCGATACGAATTAAATAAATATTATAATCAAATTCTCTCCAGACATCTGTCACAGTGACAATTGTTCTGTTGAGCTTGTTTGTTGTTAAAGGAGATACTGTTGGTATGCTAGCTGCAGTGTCAATTGTGTTCCGAACAGAATTACTCGAAGGAATGTGCAAAGAGCCATCGCTTTGATTGAAAAATGCATTTCCAAGGGCAAAAATTTCAGACCATGGCTTGTTTAACTTCTGATGTTCTGCTAAATGTGAGATACTCATTACTTGCATAGATGCAGACATCAAACTAAAGCCTGAAGACAGATATCAAATAGCTCTTTTTATCACTTATTTTCGGATTTGTTCCAGGAACCCAATAAGCGATTTTTGGGAAAACAATTATTATGAGTCTGAGACACAGAAAAAACTCATTTTTAGAAAATTCCATCAATTTTTCTCATTTTTTTCCATAATTGCTATACAAAACATACATAGCTTGTTTATTGCTGTATGTAGAGCATAAGGTGATAGCAACTAAAGTTGTTTTCACAAAAAATGGTACGCAATTTTTAAAAATAAAATAACAGTTGTATCTACAGAAGTCTGTTTTAGCAATAGTTAATAACTATAAAAATGCTCGTATATGAATTCTTGAAAAAATCTGGTCATCTTGGGCTTAGGAAACTATACTAAAAATTTATATTTTCGAAGTTGGAATAGGAGAAAAGTGATTTCATCCAATTTTTGCTTATACTTGTAAGAGTTGAGAGGTGGGTTGAATCTTGTTTTTTCGATATCCCAAAAGTTCAAGAGAAAAATACAAGAAATTAAATAATCTAAAAAATAATTTGACCAAGTTTGAGCTTCAAATTAGTGCAAAAAGTGCATAAAATAATCCTTTAAAGATGCCGATTCTTCGATGATTTTGGTGGTTTTATACATAATTGAAGATATATATCATCTAACGTACCTGTATTTGTACGCTTCAGTTGATCCATTTTGTCAGTAAGTAATACATCTCATTTAATTGTAATAAAGCATTTAATTTTGTCGCAGTAACATGGGTAGTTTGTTTCAACTTTGAAGGCAATTATAGTAAATTTTTTAGTAATCAAACATTTATTTCATTACAGCAAGATTTATCATAACTTGAACTCTATCAATACACTCGTTGTTAATTAACGCAATACTCGATGTATCAAAACCTACAAAGAAGATTATTTCTTTGACCCAATAATACCAAGCATTTCACAGCCAGAAAAGAGGGTCATTGCAACCCCCTTCCTCCCTCCCTCCCTGTACCACATTCTCCTCTTTTTCTTTTTTATCTCTGTTAGGAA
>JAEPRC010000606.1:0-27266 GCA_016758945.1 Mucor plumbeus
CACTTTGAGTATCTCTTTATTATTGCTGCACTTTAATATTTCAAGTGGCATGAACTCTGTGAGTGATACTTGTAAATTAAGTTATTTTATGATTATCAAGCTTTTAGTATGTAATTCCACTGCACTCCCCATTCCTTTAGTTTAGACAATTAATATAAATAGCAAAGTATTTCAAATAGTTGTTAATAATCTTATCTTATTTTAAAAAGAATAAACAACATCTTATATATTATTTTACAAGTGTTTTTATTTTCATTTTTTCATATATATAAATATTGTGCCAAATAAGCTGCCACTCTACATGGCCATAGTTATAAGTAGATATTACATTGATTATCTCTGATATTAGCTTCCGTGAGTCTTTGTGCATTCAATAAGTTTAATAACAAGTTGATTGCCTACTATTTTTGCATCTACTAAGGTCAGTAAGCTCACCAGTTCTAGCCGGATATGGACCCAAATGAGCTCCCGTTGCGTCAGTTCGTACGTTTAGTGTTGATCCTCAGATTCACAATTACTTTAGCCTCCCCGAGTTGCTGTGAAAATGGAGGAATAAAAACTTTCATTTTTTTAATCTTTTTTTATGGTGTTTTAGATATTTAAATTTTGAAGTTGCACTTAATGTACGATAAACGTATAAACAATATATCTTAATTTTATTAACTACCAGATGTTTTTAAAAAATTAAAATACTAGTATCAAAATAAAACCTGCCGTTTTCTGCTTGAAAATGCTCGAAACTTTTAGTTTTAATGTTTCTGAAAAAAACTAACATATAATACCAACACTTTCTAATATGACATATTTAAGTATAAGAAATTTTGAAGTACTTCTTTTAAATTTTTTTTTTTTTTTTACTTACGTCTTTTCATAGTGGATTATAAGATATATGTTATACTAGCCATAAAATATTAAAAGATTCTTTATAAATAATCTTGCACTTTTACTAACAATATATTCTTTGTGATATATCAAAATTAGGAATTACCCAATTACCAGTTTAGAGCATTCGTCAAACCATGATGTTTGACATGCAAATCTTACAAGCTGTATTTCATGCGTTTATCATCAAACTACTATGGAACTATATAAGCATAATTCTATTGGTATTCACACAATATACACATGTTCATTTTAATTATATTATCATTCACATTTAATTCACTTATCTAATTTGTATATAACCCCTCTCTATAAACTCATCATAAAACGGTACTTTTTGATTTGAACAATCTTATACGTTTTTCTTTTAATAAATCACTTTGGATGTATCGTTAATAAAAGTGTAATATTTTGGCAAGATTTTTTTGACATTTCAAGACCAACGTGTTTTCTACATTCATGTCATGGAACTCATTAAACTCTGTCGGATGCAATTTTCTTTAAATTAATTTCTCATAAATACATCATCAAAAATACAAAAAAAAAAAAGCCTCCATTTTGGTCCAAAAATAAAATTGGCAGATAGTTTATAGAATAAATATTTTTTTAAACATTTAAGCAACCACAAGCAAAAATATTACATTCAAATATTGGTAAAGCAATTTACCGATAGCTTGGTTCAGAACAGGCAGAACTTTTGAACATAAAAATTTTATGATTACTTATTGGTGTTACAGTATGTATTTGTATTTTACTCAATTTCAATCACAATTCTTCAAGCAATCATCCTAAACCCCTGTCAACTCTTCTAAATCATAGGACAACTTATAGAAAACTCAGAGTAGTTTTCTATTCTTCCAATTAAAACAGGCCTATATTTTAAACCAAAATTCTGAGTATGTTTGGTCCTGTGGATAAAAAAAAAATCCGAGGTGATTTGGAATCAGTGTATACGAAAAAATTAATTGCCAAGTGCTGCTGTGATTTCAGGTTGCAGAAAGAGTTTTAGGTGAATATTTTGAAACTACAACAAAAAAAAAGAAAGTAAATCAATGTTTATTTAATATCGTTTCAAAATTCAATTTCAAATTGCTGGTTCTCTTTGTTTATTGTATGTATAGATTGGCTAATTGACATATCCTCCCCTAAAATAAGCAGGATAATAGTACGAAAATTTAAATGCGTTGACCTAAAACCGATAGCCTAATATAAACCCCATAAATAAGCTACCTTTTTTTTTGTATTCACAAAATAAATCCGATTGAATACTACTCTGTCTTTTTTGTTTTACCAAAAAATATTGATTTTTCGTCGAGACAATCAAAACAATAGTTCATTTTACAGCTTAAAATCTATTGTAACTGAGCCCCAAAATCGATTTGACAAATTGATTCAAAAAATAAAATTTTGGGTAACATGCGATAGAAATTCTGGATTTTTTTTTCTAGGATACACACCACATTTTAATCAAGATTTAGGACGAGGGCATACTAAAATAATCAAATTTGATCCATCTCAGATTTCAATGTTGCTTGAGCGTATGCAATGTTTTTAAAAAAAATATCGATTATTTTTGATTATGCGGTATTAAAGTAAGAAGATTGTATTTGAAATTTTGATAATTGAAATGGGTTGATGCTGTTTATTATAACATATTCCTATTTAGTTCTTCCCAAATATTTGAACAATTCAAGCTTCAAGCTTAACTACGCAACACTTGACTCATTTCATTTTCAATGATGTATATATTACTTAATTACAAAAAATTATTATACTCGTAAGATGTTTTTAAATGGAATTAACTAAATGACAAGATTAATATCAGCATATTGTAGCAATACAGGCTACTCTATCGTAAATAATAACTCGTTCATTTCACATTGTCTGCATGCGACTCAATACTTTAGCAGGCATAATAACATTGCCGGTTTCAAGCCTAATTCACAGTTGAAAATTCTTTTTATATTAATGTTAAATTGCAGGAGCTTTCTTTTCATTTATGGCATTTTTGTAACAGATATTGATTTAACCATTGCGATACCAAATCAGACATAGTAAGGTTAAAAGTAGAGTTTCTCAATTTGATTATCGAATAATAATTTATGCAAAACTTTTCTTTTTCATTTGCGTCAATTAACTGTGAAAAAAAAAGTGGCATGATTTATATACTACTTAATGCACTATTATATTGGATAATTTTATTAGAGTTTTGTTACAAGGCAAAAAAAAAAAAAAGAAAAAAAAAATGAGAATTATTTGCAGAATGAAGAATTAATGTAGCTATTTAAAAAAAGTGGGAAGATTATTGTTTGGAATTTTCATAGGTTAATACAGTGCCGAAGACATAATCCCATAGTTTTGAAGTAATACCAAATCCACTATTGAAATTTTTATAATGGTGGGCAACATGATATTTCTTCAATTCTTTAAAGTATATTTCAATAACTTTTGCATGATGAAGGTAATAATGAATCATATCATAGCATACATAACCTTGGAAGGTACCAGCAACAAATGCAAATGCAAATGCAGGATAAAATAATCCATGTGCTATTTTGAAGATAGGTACACTCAAAATTACTGTTAGTGCAGGAGGCATGACCAATCTTAAGCTATTACAAAATCTAGTTAGAGAATTGACATTCATATACACACAAGCACAGACTTACCGGTCCATTGGCATATGATGATGAATACCATGTAATGTAAAATGAATTAATAAAAACATGGGATGATCAGGTACTAAATCATCTAAATGAAATAAAAATCGATGGAGAACATATTCAAATAAAGTCCAGAAAAAGATTCCACTGACAAAGCCTTGTATCAATGTCTCCATAGAACTACCAGAAGAATTGATAGATCTCCAAACTTGGTAACCCACAAAAGGTAACCATATCATCGGTACTACATACCAATTGGTTTTAGATAGCATGTCCAATAGTGGGTGGTCAAAATAAGGCACACAATATGGTGTATATCGAGGTCGATGAACTTGTTCTAAGTAGAAGCTTTTTGAATATGTTGCATTCCATAATTGCGGGAATAAAGCTTTACGAAGATCCAAAAACTGCTCATCGCGTTTTGAGCCAATAGCTATTTTATCCTTGGTCTTTCCATCGGTTTGATTACTTATTTTTAAGCTTTCAATTGTCTCATCATTTTGTTCCTCCTTTACAAGATCACCAACGTAATGTTCAGTTAGCAAATCATATGCAGCTTCAGAATGGGTATGATAGTTGGTATCGTCCAAAATAAAAGTGATATCAGTACCAGCAAACTCTAACAGTATTCCGTCTCCACCGGGGTGGTCTGCTAAGAAACTTGTAATGTCGTAAACTTTATCATTCACAATAACCCAACAAGATTCTTCAGTATTATTTTTCTTGACCTGATCCCTTGTTATCATGGTTGCCATGGTGACAAAAATAAATAAGTAATAAAAAAAAAAAAAAAAAAAAATAAGAGAGAAAGGAAGAGAGAGAGAGTGTGTGTGTGTGTGGAAAGAAGAATAGGCTTTTTTTTTATTTTTATGATTAAATGAACTGATGCTATTGGTGATACAACGATGGTTTACATTAAATGACCGCCTTCAAATTAGTATTCAGGTAAATTACTATTGTAAAACGGTTAAAATCTGACATATTATTATAGTTTTGATTTCAGGGGTAACGTTTGCCCTACATCTCAAGAGAAATAACTTACCATTTTTCAGATATACGTGAATGAGGATAGTAAACAGTCCAAGTAAAATCGGAATTAGGGAAGCTTCCCGGATTAATACAATGAGTCCCTTCATAAGTAATACCGTAATTTTCACATTTATCTGCTATAATTAGCTATTGTTGAAGTGTTAGTAGTATATTCTACCTTATAGAGAGGTGTTAAAATACTCACTGCATGTGGTAATGGATATAATCTTAAGGCATTATCAAATGCCCATGAAACAGGCTTTATAGATAATGGCAATGGGCTCAAATGACCCTGATCCACAATGGTATGTACAAACTATGGACACTGTAAACATCTATTTTTTTGTAGGTCAAAATAGTGGACTTACATGTCTAATTGGCTCAGGATCTGCTTGTAGATTAGTTGTTAATAAGGTATTTCTCCATAATTTTTGCAACCAATCTTCTCTAAAAATAACAATATCTTGTGTACAATATCGGATACGACATGGATTAGTTGTAAAAGTAACTTTTCTTGCTTTTTGTTTAACACGATTGATAAAACTAGGTAAAATTGGTCTTTGTGGTAATGATTTTCCTGCCCAAGGATCCTTTGGCCCAGGCACAAACACCCAATTTGAATGTGTTGCCAAGTCGGGAAATTCACTAATTAGATCCGCTAATGCCGAGAAATTATCCTTGTATTCATCTGAATCTGATCCTGCATACACAAATGATTTGCTGGAGAAATTGCCAATCATGATGAAAGCCAACGGCACTTGCGAACTAGAATACCCTTCGAATATAACCTTTAAAGCTGACATTACTTTTGGTTGATCTAGATATACGTCTGATAAAATGACAAACATGATATCTTCGTTTTGTTGTTCTTCAATTTTTAATAATTTCTGTTGAAAAGGTTATGATTAGTATGGTTACCTAGCAGCAGTAGATCCATCAAAACTTACTTCATCTACAAGTGGTTTTGGTAATCCCATAAAGTCAACATGACTGAATAATGCACTAATATTGGTTTTAATACATACATAAATACATAAATATATCTTATAATTTATCCTACTCTGTCATTTCACGAGATTCGGCAGGCGGTAAATTGATTTCTTTCACATAGAATTTATGATCTCTATATTCTCCTTCTACTAATACGAACGCACCATCTGTAAATAACCCGTAATCATATCCCTATAAATACATATCGCATGAATATTTAGCTCTGTATCTATAGAATCAAATATACCAACAGCCTCGTTCATAATCAATTCTATATGAGCATCCTCGTCCTCTAAATGTAATTTTCCTTCTTCTACTTGTGTAAGCATTCCAAACATTACAAATTCTTCTTCATCATGACCAATTAATGCTTTAATAGGTGTAATCTAAAAGTTCACTGCATCAGTACATTGATCCACTCAGCTTTTGAAACCATTAACTACCTTGATGATATCGGCATTGGATGAATTTGACATATTTGGTGGACAGAAATTTTCATTTCTTAGTAATCTTTGCTTTACAAGTTTGTATCTTTCACGATACATATCTCCCTTTTCATATGCTTCCGGTAACAAAGTCGATCGCTCTTTACTCCTAAATGATGAACTAAGTGATTTGATATCTCTTCAATGGATCATATTACAAAATTACCTGTGAAATGATCTTGTAAGTTCGTCATAGCCGAGTTTTGGTAAACTAAAAGAATCAACAACATGAAAGTGTTGAGTGACATCCACCTTTTCTGCAGGTGCTTCTTGAATAGACATGTCTTGCAAAGAATCGTTGATATCTTCATCTGCTCTTTGGAAAGGTGTCAAAGAAGCAGCAATGGCTGCTGAACTTTGCATTGTGGTAATGACATCTCGGATTGTAGACTCATTTACGATGACAAGAGTTTCCTCTATAGTTAAATTAGCTTTTGAATTCTCTGCTCTCGTTGTATTAATATCCTTTATTACCACTATAACGCTTCTTGTACGCTTTGATGATTTTCTCTAATGTGCCCACCAAATCTTCATCTCTTTCTAATAAACCTTCGAGATATTTGGTAGCGTCTGTTTGTACATGCAGTCCATACTTTTTAGTAAAGATATTATAAACTGAACGTTTTATTTTAATTTTGGAATTAACTGCCATAATGTTTATTTATTTAAATAAGAAAGAGTTATTCCATTCAATTTTTTCTTTTTTTTTTTTTTTTTTGATTTTAGGAACGATCGCGTACGGGTATTTCGGACGCGTTATTTAGACATCCGATGTACTTTGACCTCTGGAGGCATATCCTTGACCAAACAGGATTTGGCTATTTCTATTCAATTCACTGGTAGTATGCTCTTGATATTCTGATCTATACTTTTTCATATAAACATCCAATAATTCTTGATCTACGTTATATGATTTTTTCTTTTCGAGGGTTTGCAATTCAGCTAATCGTTGTTGTTCGTCTTCTGGATCATTAGAATATAATGATTTGACATCATTTTCAATGGATTCACGGTCATCTTCTCGCTCATCTTCTGTATAACATGAAATTGCTGATTTAGTTCGACTTGTATTGTCATCGTTTTCATTAAAAATAATAGAATTATCCATTAAATCAATATTTGAATGAACATTAGCAGAATAATGTTGCTTTGATTTTGTATTAGCTGCCCTTTGAACAGGTACACCATTAACAGGCGTTTCCCTATTGTTTTTACTTAACAGTTTCTTTTTCAATAATGCTGGGCTATGTCTCAAAATAGCTCGTATAAATTCTGTATATATTTAAAATGATAATAATTAAAATACTTGCAATAGGCATGAATAAATTAACTTACGCTTTTGTATTTCTTCTGTCATTTCAGCGACTGACCATGTTTTGTTTCTATACTCCAATTTAGGCTGTTTGAATGGAAAATTGTACAGATTATAAAACGTATTTTGGGTTGGTCCCTGAAAACTAATGCAATGTTTAGCAGCAGGGATTCTGACATAGATAAACGTACGATTTGTTGAAGATCTTTTCTTCATCACTGTCAATTCATCTGCTTTTCCTTTACGTTTTTTGACAACAGTTTCTTTTACTTTCTTTGCTATTAAATCAAAGCTAGCAAAACTTCCTTCTCTTTTACCACCAAAAGAGCGAATGCTGACATTACTGCTATTTGTTCTTGGTATATTCAAATTATCAACAGCTGTATGACCTTTGTTTTCATCTAATTCATCTTCAGAAAAAATGTCATTATCTTGTTGATTGCCATCATCATCATCATCATCATCATCATCATCACCATCATCATCACTTTCAGAAGTATTTGCGTTATTTGGTAATATTCTCGGAAAGAAATAATCTTTCATAGCTGTGCCAAAAGCTGTGCTTATTTGTAAATGAAGTGGGGATAAGTTGATTTCTAAATGTTGAATAACAGGAATTCCACCAACAGGAGGAAGAGAATCTAATACACCATTCAGCATTTTATGACGGGAAAAATCGGTTTCTTGATCCATTACAGTCGAGGGGTCGATATAAGCATCCAATACATTGGTAAAAACAGGAGATTCTGTAGTATTTTTGATCTGAAATTTGTCTACCTCAACTGTGTTTTTGTGCGATCCGTTGGGTTTATCTAGTCGAACATACTTCGTATTGGTTAATTTCCATTCACATAATGAGCTTTGATTTTCATTATCCATGATGGCTTCCCAAGTAATTTCATTTGATGTGAAAATGAATCGCTTAGCACTATCTGTTTCTTCTAAATGAATATCTCTTCGGAATGTTTGAATGGAACGAATAGCTTCTACTACCATATACAATTTTTCTAGACTTTCGCTCATCTTCTTTTTATTTTTGTTAAATTCTCGCAAACCAAATGAATCAAGATAAGACAATTCACTCAAAAATCGGCTATGCATACCAAGAAGATATCGTGATCTATTTTGCAAAACACCTACTTGTTTGACGGTTTCTGCTAAATCACTTCGCTCTGCTGCCAACATGACATCTTTGAATTTGTTCAGTTTTGTCTTTTCACGAGGTGATCTATCGTTTCCAAGCAATAGATTTATAACAGTATAGTACAAGATATGACTTTGTAGTGAATTGAGTGTAAGTTTGACTTGTGGGAAATGCAATTGTATTGTATTTGTACGATCTTCAAATAGACTTTCTCGAGATGTATTATTGTACTTATTGATCTTGATGCGAAGGTGATTATACAAATCTAATTGCATAGTACCTGATAATTGAGTTGCTATCCTTTGAAAGTTCTCAAAATACTTGAGATCACGATGATACCATAATTGCTCTGGTTGTGCCCATACAGCCCAATGACGTTCCTGAAATTGACCATAGCAGTTTTGTGCAAGTGAGTGATAAGAATGTACTTCCTCAATTTTTCTAGCTACTAAAAGTTGAGCATTATCTAGGTTTGCAATAATACGACTCTTGACCAACCGGACATCTTTATCAGCAGCACCACTAATGCTGTTGTCAATAATTCGAAATCCTTTAATATGAATTCTCTCATTTGTCAACAATATGAGATGATCAAGGCCCTTTTCACTCTGACAGATAACTTGGGGGTTAATCATATCTATCAAATAGCTGCTTTGAATTTCATAACAATCAGGAATATTTTCGTATTGATAATCAGGATCATTAACATTTTCTGCATTATCGTCAAATACATAAATGCCATCATAAGGGTTGTCATTTTTGGATGCAGGACTAACATTTTCTTTCTGTTTCTTGTCTTCTTCTCGCTCATTATAAGCAACAAAATTCTTTGAACGTTCAGATAATAGTTTATCAATCAAGGCTTGCGTTGAGTTTTTATCGCTTGAAGAAGGAGAAGAAGAGGAAGTAGGTGGAGGTTTATCATCCTTTGTTGCCGTTGGAACATCTGGTTTCCATTGTTGTTGCTTTTCGGCTATTTTGACCAAATCTTCTAGAAACTTCAGGCAACGTGCAGATAAATTATAATCTCGAACTAAGCGATTTGTATATATATCTCTCAGATAATATACTGAATCTCTCACAGAACTATTCCAAATAATTTGAGGATTATGCACAAAATAACGATCTTTGAATTGACCCATTAACATCTCCCATCTTGATAATTCGTCTCGACGACAAATGGAGGAAGCAGTGGTAAGCGGTGAATCCCGACTATTTGCATCAATATCTGTCATATTTAATTCTGTTTCTAGTATCGATTGAGCAATATAGGCATGCAGCATGTATCTTTTGGCCCTAAGATGGTCGATCTTTTTAACAAGGAAATCATGCTTAAAAAAAAAGATTTAGCATGTCAATTTAGTCTAAAGAAATATACAGTTATATACCTCATCTGACAAATCCTCTTTCTCATTCTTATATACATTCATTGCGTTTATAATTATATCTAGTTGCTTATCATGATTCTCAATAACTTCATCAAGATCTACTGCCCGTTGATTCAAATAAGTCTTTTGAAATTCATGGCTGTCTATAATATACAATGCATTAGGATTATTTGTATAATATAATTTAAAAAAAAATCAAGCTTACCCATTCCATTTCCAAAGTTACATTCATGAGTTTTTCTTAAATAATCTCTCTTTTCAGCACTATATTCATCATTTTGTTTCATGTAATAAAATAAAGGAGAAAATGCAAAAGGGAAAACATCAATTTTTGAGCGCGATAAAGGTGGTTGTTGATATACTGCATCTAATATCACAAAATCTTTTGCATCAATCCACTGAAAGCTATAGTGGCTATTTTCATCAAAAGAAGAGGCTTCTTGGCCATGATAGCTGTGATCTTCGCTGATAGTTGTTGATCCAGAAACTGATTTAGCTGAATATGATTTGGTAGTTTCCTTTGATGTATTAGCAGCAGAAAGTGTTTTCTTATGATAATGTGCTCTGACCACTCGTAAATCAATATCTGAAAGCTCCACTTCAGCCTCATGGAAATTGATTTCTGTTTTTAATGATTCACCTCCTTGTGTTTCCATTTTGCTTGGTCGAATAATCTCTCTTCTTGAATGTAAATCTACACTAAATGAATTGACTCTTGCCTTTAATCCAACTGATCCATCACCTTTTATATTAAGATATGTTTCTTGATCAGATATAAACATTCCGATTGCCAGAGGGTTGACCACAATTTTGTATTTTATCGTATTCAAAAGCTCTCCAAATGACTTAGTTTTAGCTTCATCTATAGGAAACAACTTGCCTTGACGAATAGGTAAAGATACTGGACTACCAAAGAGCCTAAACCATTGTTGAAAGTGGTTTATAAAACAAGGACTTAGATACATGGCATTTTGTGATACATTGCCTGCATTGCTAAAGTAGGGATCATCTTTTGAAAAGTCTGGAGATTCTAAAGGGCCATTTTCATTTTCTAATTTCACAATACTAAACGATAAATGTATAAAATCAGAGCGGAAACCTCTGAAAGCATCATATGTATTCTAAATCAAAAGATTGATGAGTAAAAAAGAAAACAAAAATAATATCAGGTTAATATTTATCATTATTTTACCTTATCAAAATATGCATTTACTTGCTGAACTGATTGAAACAATACATTATAATGTGGCATGAATATTTGAGATCGACATCTATCAATCAAATGTGGACGCTGGTATTTACACCGAATACACAACTTATTGTTATTTACATCTTCATAATGACAAGATAGTCTTTCATAACTCAAGCCAATACCCATACGAACCCCATCTGATAGTTTAAGTGCAATCTTGAGAAACACATGGTTATCATCAGCAAACATTTTATCTTGCTTGTATTGCAAAGAATCTGGTAATTGAGGTACAAATCCACCATGAATTAAATCAGGCACTCCAAATGCATAACTTTGACTTATTATCTGCATGAATTCATTTTGATTGTTTTCATAACCAAGTAACCAAACAACATCATCACTCCAAACTTTGGCTAAACCAGCACCTCTTTCTAATAACTGATAAGGATCCCTTGTTCCTTTAACAACAAATGCCAATTTGCCGCCATCAGAAAACTGTATTTTGACTTGAGAATGAATCATAAAGCGTACTTTGTCCCAGAAACCAATGCGAGGTGATGGATCTACTTGTGCGGCCGTCAAATTGTCAAGTACCCGCAAGATGTCTTGAACAGCAGGATTGTAAGAAATTGACCAACATATCATAGACATTCCTTGTGTAATCACATGGTAATCAATAATAGAATAAAACTTGAGTGGAGATGCAGTACGAACAGCTGAAAGGCAGTATCCAGGAGGTCCTGATGGATTTGATAAAGGAATAATTGTAATAGGAATAATACGACTTCCACCTGAATTACCCAGCTCATCACCTAAAGCATAGTCGCCTTCCAATACCCAAGATACTCGACCTGTTGCTGGAGGTGGTACATATAGCAATGGTAAAGGATAGTCTCGTACCTTAATCCAAGTTTTAGATGCTTTGATAGACAAATGAAACGGAATTATAATTGAAAAATTACTATCAAGAGGAACACCACCACCAACCATTTGAATAAATAATTTAGTTTCTTCCAGCATAAAATTAGCAGGTTTGAAGCTCACTTTAGCGTATTCAGCAGTGAAATTTGCCAACGGTGGATAACGAGGTCGAGGTACAATATCAATAGTGAATGTTTTTGATAGTAAGAAACGATCATGTCTACGACTATCGCCATCGTCTAATGCTTTATCTATATTATCTGCAGTCAAAGTGTTCCGATAGTTATTTTTAACGTGCAATGCTTCAAAAAACTGTTCCTCTTCTTGAACGGTTTTATTGATATGCTTCATCCAAAATTCAGAATAATACTCAAGCAAATTCTTCTGAGCTTCAGCAATTTGAGAATACACTTCTGCATTATCTGTTGTCACTGTAGAGCCATTTGATTTGTTTTTGTTCTGATATTTCTGATTATTGATAGTTGGAGATGTAGTATAAATTGATTGGAAATTTTCATGTATTGTTTGCTGATGCAATGAAGAACTAGCAGATGCTGATTCCGGTGATACAATAGATGTAGAGTGCAACATTTCATATATTTTATCATCTAATGCTTCTTTATAAGCCAACCTTCTTTGCTGCTCTTGTAGACCTGTTGCCAAGATATTTCTCAGTTTAGCTTCAAATGGATCATCATCAAAATAAATTGTGAACACTTTAGCTCTTAGTTTGACATGAGGAATTGCAATGGGCTCATTATTTACAGATGGGCCAAAATAAGTAAATACATGCTTGAAAGAATCCTTCTCCAAAATTCTTGCATGAAGCTCTTTAATTGCTTTGATTAATCCAATTATATTATCAATAACTACAGATAAAATAAACTTGTAAGGTACAGAAGCAAATATCTTCTTGGCTTTGAGTTCAATGGCAGTAATTTTTGTAATTTTAACATGATCAACTTCAAATAATTGCTCCCACATATCATGATGTGTAGGAGAAGCACCAAGAAGCATAATGTTTCGAAATTGAATTATATTCGTTAGATCAGGCATACTTGAATATTTGATATCCAATTCATCCATTCTTAAATAGAGTCTACTTTCTTGAGGCAAACCTATTTGAATATCGCCTCTTCCAACAGATAAATCAATAGAAAATTGAAGAACTGGAATTGATACAGTAGTGTGCCGTTGTTTCAAATCACTAGTATAGTCTTTTAATTGACTTTTCATTGCATATAAGGATTTGAATAATAACAAACAAGTATAGTGATTTCTAATAGAATAAGATATACCGTATTTCTTCACTTTTACAACAACGGATAATTGCTTTTCTGCTGATTGCCAGTGTTTAGTGGTAAAATTGAGCTGAGATACCCAAAGGATAACATGCTGCTTTTCTGCCTTTTCTAGTAGCTCTGATATATCCACATTTTGTTGAAAACAGCTTGAAGATTGATGTATATATAACTTTTCAACATGACATCGAGTTTTCCATTCATTATTGAGCTGTTGATCTACCATTGCGTAAGGTCCCTCACATACAAATGTAAGCTTTTGAATGTCTAGTATCATGCGAGTGTAAATTGTATCTTTTGGTGAATTGTCAATATATCCTTGAGGTATATTAATTTTTTCCGTCAAAGGAGAACGAGCAGCATCTATACTAAATGTTACGACTGATCCTTGTGTTACATCCAAGCTAAAGTTAATGCTCTTGACCACAACCTGCTTCCAATCTGGTCCTTTCTCAGTACCAATATTAACGTTCTTGTTGCTGTTACTTCTGAATAAACCCAACGCAGTAGGCACAGATTTAATCCAAAATACGCTTGCACTCATTGCATTATCATGATGAGTATCCCACAAAAATATCAATGGTTTATCAATTGCAGCTTCTGATTGAATTACATTACCTGGTGTAAATACAACTTGGTTTTGTATAACATGCATTCCAGATTTGAGAAGAAATACAACATGTTTGACTCGAATAAAATCATGTATTTGCTGTTGATGTTGATACCCAAAATTGATATGCTGCATAATAATCTTGAGAGATAATCTATATGTCCATTTTTGATGTCTTTGTTGAGGTTTCATAAATGGAGTAGGGTTTGATTGATGTTGACGAGATACACGGCCTAATAGATTAAGCCACCTCACAGCAGTTGGAGTAGGAGTAGAAGGTGAAGGCGGAGGTGGCGTTGCAGATTTTCCATGTTGTTGTGTTACTTCATGTATAGAATTCCGATTTTTTGATGTCAAGCTGGACGAACTACCACCACCAGAGAGCCATTTATATTCTTCTTGAGCAAACCATAAATCAAATCTACTAGCAGATGAGGAAGAAGAAGACGAAGGTACATCATCAAAACTACTGCTATTTCTACTACTACAACTTTTTTTCATATACTCTCCTGAAAACCGGACAATCAAACTCTTACTAGACATGTACCCACTACGTTTATCGCTGTCCACATCTAATAACTCCATTCTGGCAGAGTTGAATACAATAGCAAAAGTACATGCAGGTAAATTTGATATTCTTTTTTGAGGTAAATCATAATTTGTTATTGTAGTATGTGATGTATTACTATGTTGTGCTTGGAGTAATTGTGCTAATGTGTCTAAAAATATTTGACTCTTCAGGGGAAGAATTAATAATGGTGTGTTAATAATCCATGTTACACTTAGCAAATCAGTATGTGGCAAAGCATCTGATGTTGTTGTTTCTGTTGTTGAATGATGCTGGGAACTATGCTCATCTTGGGGCGGCAGAGCAGCCGTGATTTCCATACTAGGTATATTTACTAGACAATGTTCTTGTAAATAAAACATGATCAAATCTGTGTTAAATTGGATTGAAGGCTCCATTTTTCGCTTAAAAGATGCTTGTATCTTCATACTGTTTATCTCCATCTTGATAGCAATTTGATGATATTTCATATTTATTTTTTGAATTGTTACACTAAATGAATTGATCTTATTACCCAAGCGCATGAATTTAGATGTTGACATGTCTAGGTGCTGATTTTGTTGTTGTTGTCGTTGCTGTTGCTGTTTTCCAGGTTTAGCATGTTTTTTATAATGACGATTAGAATAATCCAAGCAATGATTAGAAAAAACGTTTAATAGCCCTAATTGAATATCCAAATCTATATCTTTAAACATAATTCTTTTTGCTTCAAATTGGCACGATACCATCACAAGACAAGCCGTAGTCATTACCACCAATGGCTTTAATCCATCATCTTGTTGTTCAGCCACAGTTATGGGGCCTACTTGGATTTGGATTACAAACATTTTTTCCTGAAACAATTGCGACCGCAGCTTTGATACATTCAAAGTAGAATAAACATATATGTGATCCACTTTTAAAACTAAATCATTGTTTTTACTAGGCAAATATGTCAATTTGTCAATATGAATAGCAATGTGATTGACAACTAAGGACATGATTATCAGAGTTGATATTTCAATTATACTTTCAATGGCAACTTTTATGAAAGTTGAATGTTGTATCCACGATTTTAATGCTGACATTCTACTTGCATTAAGAGCATTGCTTGGTTTTAATTCTTTTTTGTTACTTTTGTTGACTGATACAACCTCTTCTAATGTTATTCCAATAACGTGGATGGTCGCTTTACTGTTCTGTTTATCATAAAAGATATAAATTTGATCAATTCCAACTAGCCCAAATTTCCGTCTGAGATAAATTCTAATCTGCTCCCAAATCAATTGTCGATATACGCATATTGGTAATAAAATCAATATTAAAAACATTGTCAAAAAGAACCAAAAATCCATAACAAGCAACGATGAAAAAGTCTCAAAAACAAGAAGAGAGAAACAAAAAAAAAAAAAAAAAAAAAAAAAAAAAAACAACAACAAAAAAGATCTTGTTATTATTATCAGTTTTTCTTCCTTTAGTGTTACAAACAAAGGCTAGGTATGATACAGGTATTGAAAAATCTGGGGAGATGTTGAACAACATAGTGCCAAATTCGGAAATACCGAGGTCCCCTTTTTACATGTATGCATACAGATATAGTAAACTAGTTGAATGCATTCATCCCACTCTCAATTTAAACTTATTTGAAAAGCTATCAAGTTAGCTTAAAAGATGATAGGGAACTATGTGAGGATGCCGAACGAAAATATAGTACTTCACTAGGATCCGCAATTCTTGTAATAGGCATCTCAATTGTGAGCAAGTTCAAGCTTCTTAGATTTTATTTGTTATAAAAAAAAAAAAAAAAAAAAGATCCCAATTCTTTCAATTTGCAAGGCAAAACTATATTATAATTGTTTGACATAAGAGCCCGTGTTTTGTATTATAGATTCCAAGACTATCAAACATTTTTTTAGGGGAAACAAATAACTTTAAGTATATAAATCTTTGAATTTGTGAGTTACGGCTGTTTCGTAGTCTTGTCTACTGAAATAAACATAAAGCTTTTAATTGTCACGCTCATAAATGTGTAGTAAACGTCAAAACTGTGCATTCTTTACACATAATAAAGGGATGTTATGAACATTTTGAGATTGGATGCTGCAGAATTTGAGACCTTTGAATAAACTTGACCATTTTTAATTTACTACATACTGAATATTCTGTTTTAAAATAAATGCAGAACTTGTCAACTAGAGGCCAACCAGTAACGATAATGAAGAAAGTTACTGAATGATACCCTTATAAAAGTACAGATATTTTACAAATGCTAGAACTCTAATTAACATTGTTTTCCGGTTATTTTCACTTATGATACACACCTCAAGCCAGTTTTTTTTTCTATGAAATAAGAATAAAAGATACCCTTATTTAATAGCTAATTACATCAGCTTTAAAACAAATATTTACTATATAGCGTAAATTGAAACGCTTCCTCTATACCATGTATAGAAATGATATTTTGAATTTTGTAAGCATATGATTCTATGCAGGATGAATATATGTCAAATTGCAAATATAAAGCAAAGACATATATATATATATATATATATATATATATATATATATATATATGCGTATATATGCATACGAGCAGTTTAGTTATTAAAAAAATTATAATTTTAGCTAATCTTCAAAACTTGAGTGCCTTAGTTTTTTTTTAATAAGCAACCTCAAACTAAACACTTTTTGAAATATAATATCTTAGACGCCGCAAAATCGATATAAACAGGTTGTATCATGTTATCTATTCAGAAAGTTATTCTATATCTCACCAAAGATTCAAAATTGCGTAGAAATTACTGCATTTTTCTTGAAAACCGGGTCTCATTTTTCATTCCTGATTTACTTTTTTATATTAAATAATACCAAAGAAAATTTTTCTGCCAATATTCCTAAGATGTTCAACTTTCATTTAAAACCAAGTACCCAAAAATATCCTATCTTTTGCGGTTGGTAAAACCTTTTCAGTGCTAATATTTCAGATTTCTGCAGGTATTTCACTGATAAAATTACGAAACTTTGAGCATTAATATCTCCACAAATAATTAAACTATTTTGACATTTTTTATTAATAAAACGTACTTGCTTTGTATGCTTTATAACATATTTAACTTCGAAAAGACTCTGGACACTTTTTTTTCTTTTTTTTCTTTTTTTAGAGCAAATTTTAAAATATTTGTTGGATTGAGTGGCAGCAATTTTATATTCATGTCATAGACCTCGTTGATCTCAGTAGAATGCAATGTAGTTTTTTTTTTAAAAAATATTGGTTTTCCTACAGATATCCTTAAAAATGTAAAACAAACAAAAACATCCACTATTTTGCTCCAAAAACGACCAATATACCCTCATCCCAAATTTTAAACTTGAAAAAAAAATTACCAAAATTTTGTTTTCTCTACAAAAAATGTAGCTAAAAGTTTAACAATAGAATTTTATTCCAGCAAGTATCATACTTTATCATCTTCTATAAACAATGAATAGATCATACAATTCATTGATTACTCTTTAGAACATGAAAGAACAAGTCTTGAATTGGATAATATAAGAAACGCCTAATTTATTATTCTCAATCAATTAACCAAAAGGTTCGGACACTCAAACCATGATACCATACTCTTCAACCTCGGCAATTAATAATTCAAGCAGCTTTCAAGATATATTAAATTACAATCCAGGCACAACAAGCACAGCATTGAAACAAGGCAATTCACAAGCTCTGCAATCACGGCTTAATTGTGATAGATTAACATTAACTCATAGATTAATATCAAACAGATATAATAGCTTAAAACAGTCAAATCTCTATATAATAAGGTCCCTCAATATATAACGGAAACCTCGATATAAAGGAGGTTTTTGTATCCACCGAAGACTGGCGGACAAATTTTACAGCTTAAAATCCCTTAGTTCGAATTTATATTTAAGGGAACTTTTTCTTTTCACATGTCCCTTATTTTATTATAATATTATTAGCCCAACATTAAAAAAGAACAGTTTTAGGTACAAATTTTTTTTACTAGATGTAAATAATACTAAAAATGTTTTCTAATCTTTTGAGAAAAACTCATTTAATGTAATTTGATTGCATCTGCATTGTATTACCGGTTTTTTTATAGTGTAGGTAGAAATCTACCATATCTTTAAGTATTTTAAAATCTTCATTATTTGTAGCAACAAAGTTTGAAGTAACATAACCTAATAAACTTACTTGCTAGACTTTTTCTTCCTTTACAGGAACAACATCGCTTGTTTCTTCCATATCGACGTTAATTTCATCATTACCATCATGGGTTAAGGATGTGATGTGATTATCTAAGATGCCTTCATCCTTCATTCTTTTCTTAAGATTGAAGTTGATCTGTGTTTCAACTATGATTTAAGGGAGGTCCTCGATATAAGGGACTTTTTAAAAGAAACCACGGGCGCCGCTAAATTGAAGTTCGACTGTGTACAATCAAGTTGCGTAAATCTATATCGAAAATACAATTTAATGGTATGTCAAAAGTCGATTGATTTAACTTTACACTGATTAACTTTTCGGTCAATATCTGAGATACTCTTATATGAGCGCATCAATGACCTTATGAGCCTATTGACCATCTCATTTGAGCATATCCATGTGCTCTGAGAGCATACAGGAGGTCAGAGTGTGTATGTTAAAATACTTCTTTTTACAATGTTGCCCTAAAGATTGCACCAGAAAACCTCTTCAAAAAACAAATTTACTACATATCAGGCTCGAATTACGAGACCTAAATTATCAAACTCCGTTTTATGCGGACTGTACCTTAAAATACCAAAAAAAAATTACTACAAAATTTATCTTTTAGTTGGTAACTCTTGCAATTTTGAAGTAATCTCAAAGAGCAATATTTTAAAACAGATATATAGGAAATAAAAGTAATTTTAGCAAAAATCTCAATCTAGCTCATACACTATTTATGAAGCTATTTCCATTAAAAACATACAAAAACGCAGCTTTGATGGACTATAACTCGTGATAAAAACCGTTTAAACATATACTTTATTAGCCAAAAATAGTTCTATTATTTAGTTTTATTATATTTTATTATAAAATTAATCTCGAAAAAAAAAATCAATTTCTCCTTGTATACCCTCGTCCAAAATTTGACTTTTTCGAAGAAGGCTAATAACTCTATGAAAAATATAGCTAGAGTGACAAATAATGCCTCAAATCATAGGTATTTTTTTGCGTTATTTGTCTGTAACACTAACTTTAAAGTTTAACTATAGAAATATTTTTAAAAGCACTAAAAACTGGTTTTTATGTTTTTGCTTTTTTTACAAAATTTTTGGTGGCACACGTTTTCAATAATTATACCACTAGATACAAAATTAAATATTATGTTGAGATTACTTAGTAAAGTTATCTAGGTTAGTATGCATTTTTGCTGTCAATTTTGCATTTTAAAAATTTAGGATCGTTTTTATCCAATTTTTTCATCATCAGAAAATTTTGAATTTAAACTGCCGTCACACCTGAGATGTAGGAAAGTTCCAAGAAAATTAGCCGAAATTTTTTTTTTTTTTTTTTTTTGCAATGCAATGGTATGTGGGGGATGTTTAAATTAGAAAATAGAGTACTGTAGTTGCAAATGGAACAACTTATCATTGTAAATTGAAGCAGAGTAATAAAATAGTCTTGTTCAATTCAAATACTTTAATTGGATTTACAAAAGTTTTTTGTATATTCATGTTGAGGAATAAGGAATGACATTATTTATTAAATTCAAAGAGAACAAATTCTTTGAGTATCTCGTTATTTGTGGTTTTTATCATTTTAATCATGCAATATGTTGCATGGCAACGGTGGAATTCATTAAATCCACACAATAACATTTTTTACCTCTCTCAAATATTAGATTAAATACAAATATACTACAATCCAAAGGAAAATCAATATTTTCTCAAATTGTTGATGTGTATACGTATTATAACGAAACATACTTTGCCACGCCTTTTTGTAAACGGGATTGCTTCCATATGCATAACAGAGGCAAACACTTTACAACAATTACATGTTAAGCGAATTAATTTTAATAGTTAGACTATATTAATAAGTAAAATTGCATTGAAAACAAAGACAATAATAGTAATGCTATAATTGTAATCAACAAATTATGTTCATTCTGTAAGCACAATATGTCAAAGGGATAAAAAAAGGGACAACGTTGTAAGGTAAGCTTTAATTGAGTGAGATGTCTACTACGTGCATATTAAATAATTTATTTTTTGGCTTGGTGATATGAAGTTTTATTTAGGTATTACAGTCAAACCTCGATATAAGGCCCCTCAATATAACGGAAACCTCGATATATAGGAGGTTTTTGTATCATGGATTAAGGATGTGGTGTGATTATCTAAGATGCCTTCATTCGTTTCTTAAAGTTGAAGTTGATCTGTGTTTCAACTATGATTTAAGGGAGGTCCTCGATATAAGGGACTTTTTAAAGAAACCACGGGCGCCGTTAAATTGGGATTTGACTGTACCACTTTTAATTGTATCTCAGGAGCTCAATACTAAATCATTATAAAAGGCAATACTTTTATATCTAAATAAACCTTATCTTGTTTTTATTGTACAGTTGAAGAACTGATTAATTACGCATTCTTTTTATTGTCCTCTTTTTTAAGTATATTATCGCAAATCCGATCCTATACAACATAAACAGTAATGTGTATCTTTAAAAACCTTTAAAATACCTGTTGCATTTTACGCAAAACTTATTGTGAAACATTTGTTTGAATTTTATATGGATAAATGTATAATACAAAACTGCACCAAAAAAATTAACACATTAGTTCATTTTACCTTGCAGTTAATGAGCCATTAGACAATTTTATTTTTTGAATTATTTTTTGAACGATTTGTCCCACTATTATGGGAAAAATCGCGAAAATGGCAATTTTAACATTTGCAGTTATTTATTTCTTTACATAAGATTGTGGTAAAGTTATGCCTTTCCAATAACATTTTCACGTGAAACAGTTTCTGCAGCGATTGTCATACTGATTTTTTTTTTTAGAAAGTTGTAGTTTATATCTTATTTTACACCTTTTTTTCCCGTGGTGTCAAATTGGTTTTGGGACTCAATTATTATAGACTTCAAGCCATAGTGTGAACTATTGCTGTAATTTTCTCGACCAAAAATCAATATTTTTTGATGAAACAAAAACGGTAGAGGAGCTTCCAATAAAACCTGCCTTATGATTACAGAAAATTAACATTTCAATTTTGGTACTCAAATTTTTCAATTAATTTTAGATCAACTTGATCAATGATGAGCCAGTTCATCCACCTAAATTTTAGTATTAACTTTTCTATTTTCGACTAGGTATTAATAGCCTATAGATAAAAGGTACATTCTCATTGAATATTTGGCATGATTAGGCCTAATATTGGGTAAAAAGCTGGTGATGCGTTAACAGTTACTTTGTTGGCTCTTTTTGTTTAGTCAATTCTCACATAGTAAATTAGAGAAAGAAATGAAAACTTGGATTCTTTTCAACTCTTTTGTATGAAGTCTTTTAAATAATCTTTGAATTTTTTTAAAAACAAAATAATGGTTCAAAATCAAATTTTAAAATTGCATTAATACTCAGTTAAAATAGGTCTACTATATCTTGATTTTTAAGCTAACAGCTGTATTTGCAGGATTTGAGCGCAGTTTTTATAAAAAAAAATCTCTTTTCCTCTGCTTAAAACATAAATTAACTGGCAGAATGCTCCTTATCAATGAATACTATCCCAAATTAGCTGAAAGTTTCAAAATATATATTACAGCGTACAGCCGTAGTAGTATTTAGAGTAAAGTTTTAGCACCTATTAATTTCTGGTTGAGTTACAGGAATAAAAGTGCCACTAAATTAAAGAAATCATTTTTAGTGATATTAGGTCAAAAAATAGCAGTAAAACGTAGGGATATTGCCCAGCTCCAACTTGTATTAATGAATTTGGCTGATAAAATTCTGCTCGATAACAATGCCAGTAAACAGACATCATTAACTTATAGCTATACTAATAAATAATAATACTGTTAATAAGAATTCTTCACATTTGAACTGAAATAAGCGGAAGAAACCAAGAATTTTTTCAAAAAAAGGAAACAAATTAGGTATACGTGATTTAATTATTTTTTATATTTACTCGATATTCATAACTACCAGATCAAATTATAATCAAATAGAGTTTTATCAAATGATATCTTGATATTTCACTAATATAATGGACTGGGAGAAACGAAGTTATTTACTATTCACTGATTCAATTCAATGGGTTTAAATACAGCCCTGACTGGATTTAGTGGACTCGTGAATAAGGGAAAATCAATTTAACGGACATTTTGACTTTCATGATTCTGGTCAAGGAGCCCCACTGCTACTTTCCGCTATTTCGATATAGTGGATTAATGATAAATTATTTTTGACGAGCTCACTAAATTATAAAATCTGAATACATTATTGGATTAAATAGTAGTGAACCAATAAAAATTTGAGTTGATTTCTTTATAATTGCTAAAAGACATACGAATATAGCCAAATCTACTAGTTATTTTATTTTAAAATCCAACATTTTACAATTTTATGCAATTTTCAACCTCTTTCAGTAATTGTGCGTTATTTTGAAATGAATTTTCAAATTATGCCCAACTGATACTCCGTTTTAGTTTTTATAGTGTGAAAAATTGATTCAATATAGCGGAAAACTCGATTCAATGTCCACTAAATCGAGTCATAACTTTAGTAAAACTATAAAAAAAGGGGGGAGATTTGAAAGTACCCCTTAAATCAAAACCCCTTATTATTGAGTCCACTAAATTGAATCACAACTATACGCAGTATACTATTGGTTAGCTTATATGTACATTTCTGATTTCAGCAATTTTTACATTTCTAATCGACAAGAGTACCAGAAGCTTTGAAAACACCTTTAATATTAATAGAAACTAATTCAACTACTTGAACTTTTAATATGATGTATTACGGCCCAAAAATATTCAAAATTGATGGATATCAGCGATTAAAAAACAATAATTTGATATATTATATAAATATATATTTACTGTCATCTAAAATGACAGCAAATCATACATACAATTGTTTACGCATTTCCTCGAATCTCTCTAATACATCAATGAAACTATGGCCGTAGATCAGTTTTTGTTGAGATTTGTTGCACCAAATCACCAAATTTTTCAAGGACTAAATCCCCCTTTCTAAATTTTTAAAAAAAATAAATCTAGTGCACAATGTGTGCTAAGTGAAAAAACAATGTAACTATGTTTAATTGAAACATTTGAGGCGAATTTTCCTTTGTTTTGCGATTATTTATCGAAAATATTGTAAGCAACGAAAACAAATTGGCTTTATTTTGCCTAAAAATGTCAATAGATTAAGCTTCCGGCTTCGATATTTATAAGAATTCATTTTATTTAATAATTTTTAATGTAGCTTAATGCAGCTAATGAGGATGTATTCGGTGTGCACATCTTAGTTCAGGAACGTACACGTGCTTAGATATTTAATGTGTCAGATTCTAGTAGGGCGAAATACCTTTGTGTTTAATTTGAAAATTAGACCGCTTTTATCCATAAATTTGTTCCTGAACGACTTTATTGAGTCTATTAGTTCTGCATATTTTATACTTCAACGCGATCAAATTCTGCTTACTATTTTCATATTGTCTATAAACTTGTACAAAATGAATTAACTGGGATTTACATAGTTTTTGACACCATAAAGTAAAATTGTAATAGAAATATACCAACATTTAGAGTTTTTCAAGTATAATAAAACACTTTAATAGATTGATTTATAGCTTTATCCGTGCCTGTTTTTGTCGGTAGACTCTTATCAATTGAATTTGACGGAAACAATTCTATCCTTGAGAATACGGAACGAGGAAGAGTCGTACAGATATCGTTCTTTCAAATCACCATTTGACTGGTGCATCAGAAAATTATGGATGGTATTTTTAGAACCCTCCAAGCAAGTTAGTAAGAAATCAATGTATGGTAGTTACATCTAAGCATATTGAGTAGGTTTTATAGATTTGCAATTAATATACTTCAAAAGTGATAATTATTAGAAGCGACGTTTCGGCATAATCGGTATTAATCGTGACGTTTTGGTTTGATTCTTTGGTTTCAAACAGCTTTCCAACATGTGAGCTACTTTATTAAGCTGCAGAAATACTGATACAACTGGTATATTCATAACAGGATTATTAAAAGGAATTTTCTAATTATATTAAGGCCATTGAAGACAACGCAATACTGATAAAATAAAAGAAAAATCCATGGGGCCAAGACTCCTGTCTTCAGCCAGTACCTATAAAAGATGATTCAGAGACAAAACCTTTTCTTTAATGTACAGTAAACAAGATGGGCTCAGGATAGGTTGATGTACTTTACAAAAGGTACCTTATTCATCAGTTTTGTACTACGTTTAGTCACGCGAATCATGACAACAAAAAAAAAAAAGAAGAAGAAAAAAGAAAGAGTACAGTGCCTCGCACAAATACTAATTTTTTTTTTTCTATTTCTTTCTTCTCCTTTTTCTTTTTTAAAAATCATTTTAAATCATGGTAAGTAATATATTTATTTCAATATTTGGTCTTGATTCTAAATATATTATAAATGCGTAGGCTGATCAACTTACTGAAGAGCAAATTACTGAATTCCGCGAAGCATTCAAGTAAGTTTTATATATACATATATATATATACTAGAAATATCACGTAAAATTGAGATATTCATTATATAAAGTCTTTTCGATAAGGATGGTGATGGTTCAATTACTACTAAGGAACTTGGTACTGTTATGCGTTCCTTAAATTTGAACCCTACCGAAGCTGAACTTCAAGACATGGTAACAAGATAGTTTTTTGGTTCCTTTTGAAATGTACGGTTCCCACTCATTCATTTTTATACAACTTACATATAGATCAATGAAGTTGATAGTGACGGCAACGGTCATATTGATTTCCCTGAATTTTTATCCATGTTGGCTAGGTAAAATAACAGAAAAAAAGTTGAGTTTATATTAACTAACTTTGTATCAAATTCCAGAAAAATGAAGGATACTGACTCTCAAGAAGAGATCGAAGAAGCCTTCAAAGTCTTTGATAAGGATGGTAATGGATATATCTCTGCTGCAGAGTTACGTCATGTAATGACTTCTCTTGGCGAGAAGATGAGTGAAGAAGAAGTTGATGAAATGATCCGTGAAGCTGATGTTGATGGTGATGGTCAAATCAATTATCAAGAGTTTGTCAAGATGATGGTATGTAATGATAAACAGTAATCATATGATATTTTATTTAACAGCCTTCACAATAGATGTCTAAATAAAAAATATAATTTTTTTGTTCTTTTTTTTTTTTAAAAATATAAAATAAATAAAGAAATCATTTATGCACTAGTTAAGTTGTAAGAATTGACATATTCTTCTCGGTATTTGTTGTCACTAGCAACAGGGCCTATTAAATTTAAGAATGTTAGTAGTTGGGAAATATATCGCAAGTTATTATGGAAACATACGATTGAGTGGCGTCCATTTAGGTTCTTCTTTGAATAATCTCATGGCTTTGATGTAATTGTTTTCGTCGGTAGTAAATCTATGATAAATGCCAGGAGGCTATTATGAAAATATTAGCAAGATGTCAAAAGTAAGCACATAAACAACTAACCAAAATGATCATGTCCCCTTTATCCAAATAAATACGAATCCAGACATCCCCTTGATCGCGAACGTCAAAATAACCAGAACCGTCCAAAATGTAACGAATTTCTTCATCTTCATGAAGATGTCTACACGTATAAATGTTAAAAATACATCTTTACAAGATCAGGCACAAAATAAACTCACTCGGCAAAGAAAGATTTCACTTTTTCTTCATAAATAGGACCCATAGCATCAGGGGATACGACGATCTAGTAACAATTTGAGTAATGTTTCAGGTTACTTTTTCATTGTGTATATTTACAGTATCTCTGTTTTTATAATGTCTATCCTTGGCAATCTCATCGATTCTATCAAGGGCGTCATCTCCATCAACACGCCAGTATAAGACACCCACCTTTTTCAAGTCTGCTTCAGACTTTTCAATGCCTAAATCATGAGGGGCACGTTGATCAGCAGGATCTTGAGTATCGTAGATATAAGCTCTCATAGTAATGTAGGATTTCTTTTTGAAGATTTTACTTATTAAACTAGAAAGAAAGAAAGGTTCAAAACTACAGTAAAAGAGTATTAGCTTTTATAAACAACCCAGCAGCAAAAAAGAAACAACAATGTGATTGTTCCCAGAAGACCCCGCACTGTACAAAGCTAATGAGTGTGGATCTTTATTAAACTTATGATTGGTTAAATATTGCAACAAATAAAACTAAGATGTGTAATCAACATCTCAAGGAACATAAGTAGCGCTTGATAGCCGTGATTTGCAATGGATATTCAATATGAATCAATTCCATTATTTAAAGATGTTGTAATTTATTATTGTTTTTAAAATAAGAATTATAATTAGTTTATTCAGATTTTTAATGCATAGTTCAACTAGACTCAAAAAGTAAAATTAAAAAAAAACCCCCTTTTTCGCATATAGCAGATTATCTTAATAATGACGTACATGATTATACAGTATAATAACTCGAATAAATAAAAATGGAAACCCAATTATATCGTTCGTCAAATCAGAGGCTTTGAAAACCTAAGCTCATTTCTTAATGCAGAAGTTATACTGAAAATTATGCAGAGACAGTTATAGTATTCT